>JALIZH010010736.1:0-122764 GCA_030522465.1 Rhipicephalus appendiculatus | reverse complement strand
CTGTTCTGAATGAAGGAAAGAAATGTAAGTTTAAGGGCTCGTTTGCTTTGTATTGCGGTACGTGGAATGACTCCTCTGCGTCTCCTGCGGCGCGGTGGCGACTGACGCCAAGTGTGCCCGGTCTTCCTGTTTTTTCTAGGGGTGAAGCTCCTTAGGGTGTGGGTCTGTCCCTCCTCTGTAGTATGTAGTAGTAGTAGTAGTAATAGTAGTACGTAGCCACGTATAGTGGGATGTATCCACTCCACGTGATAAAGATGACGATGACGCCTGATGACCATGAAGAATAAGCGCGTTCCAGTATAATGGAATGTACCCACTACACGTGATAACGATGACGATGACGCTGATGACCATGAAGTATAAGCGCGTTCCAGACCACACATTCTCTTTCTGCCATGGATGAAAACGATCGTGAACGCGCTCTCGCCCTCGAAAGGCAAAACGGTAACGCCGACAACAAACGTAAATAATGAAACATTGTGTATATATACTGTATGTATAATCACACCACACCCCCGCGTTTGTGTGTCAGGTCTTTGTATGATGATCGAGTAGGCAAAATTTACGGGGATTGACGGTTTACCAGATTACCTCCGGAGCTTCGGCCACTCATCATCATTCACTTCGTGGATATGGCGTGATTTTTTTTTTCACTTCTACATCATGAGTGGTACAGAAGGGGGGCCACTCTTTCGTGCTCGTCTCATGGGTAGTTTTCAATTTGAGATAAACTGCAAAAGCGTTGCGTGATAGAAAACGCGCTCAAGCTGTTGCGAGATCTCCGTAGCGCGAGCGGCAAATGGTGCATATGTATAGCTCGCCATTACATCGCCGGCACAAGCATGGCGCGTGGCTGTGTTGGCTAGCGAAGCAGGCTGCGGAGCTTAGGGGTCGCTGGTTTGAGTCCCCGATCAGGTGCTTTGGAATTATTTTCTGCTGATTTATTTTTTTGTATGCCTTGTGTATATATATATATAAGAGAAGAGACACAACTTAGCGGTTGTCTTAGTTTATTTTCCAACGGTTTCGACCGGTGGACCGGTCTTCGTCAGGGCTGATGAGAAAATGCGACGCTATGCGAACATCACAAATCGACGTGGTCAAATTTTGTGGAAGGAAGGAGAGGGCGAAAACAATAAATCACTGAAGTTGACAGTAGTGACGCATGTATGCCAAGCAGTTCTCCTCGACACATTGGCTGGAGGAAGCGAAGAAGAGAAAGGGGAAACAAGCCCCGTTTGGAGTGTGGCAGGTCCCGTAGATACGGGCAACAAATAAATAAATAAGAACAAACAACAAATACAACAATAAAAAAAGAGAGAGAGAAAGAATATATATATATATATATCCGGGACATGACGGCCATGGCTACGCCATAAATCAGCCGAGAGTGTCCATATGATTGATATCTCAAAACTAACACAATCTCCAGCTGTAACTTTGGCATGTGTCATCAAGTATGCATAAAGCGCGGCAGGTTTCTCCGGCGATGAGACTGTCGACGACAAATGGCCCTGCTAGCCGCTATCACTGTATCACGACTCTCACTTGCTTGCACTTTGCGTTCAACTTCTACCCGGAAAACGTTCGCCTAATAAACGTATTTTTAACGTTCGACTCGACGATTATCCACCAGCACAGTGACGGAACAATAATATCGCATCTAAGTGCTGGCAATTTGCATCTGCTGGATGGCAAGTTACATTGGGGTTCTTGGAAATAAAAGGACGCATCAGTGCGTAGCAGCAACAAATTATTTCATTACTTCTGATATGCGTGTTCTTGCTGGGATTTTATTGAAGCTGTTTCTTGTGCGCTAACCTTTAAATGGCACCGTGAATGGCAGTTGGTAGACAAAAGAAAAAACATCAAGAAACCTTTCCTGAGTGACTAGAAGTGCCGCTACCTCCAAAAAGGTGTCGTCGAAGTAATTCTGTGTAGAATTCTTGCAGGGCGCGTGCGCGCACGCGCATATACCTACGGACGGAGGAGTAACAGGAAACTTGTGCAAAATTCCAAACAGGTAGCAGCGCAGCACATGTTCATTATTTTATTTACGTGCCCGTATTACGAAGCTCGTCCACAAGAACAGTTCAGCGCCATTCTCCCAAAGTTCATATCGGGAGAAGATGGGACCTCTAAACGACGTGATCAGCTCTTTAGATGCGAAAGAAATTTTCAACAAATTTCGCACACTGCAGCTTACGCTGCAATTATTAAATTTGATCATAGTGTGGCTGGAGCATCAAATCCTTAGTGAATTTTGCGCCATGGAATGTAGCCTAACTAAGCTGCTTATATTCTACATTAATAGACCCAAAATTTAGCAGCTCAGTTCATGGACGCGCATTCCGCTCTACGTGGAAACTATCCCACCCCCGTGTATTGTAGCCAGCCGAGCCAAAGCTTCGTTAGCGTCCCTACCTTTCCTATTTGTTCCTCTCTCTCTCTCTCTCTCAGAGTTATATCATATTTGGAACATTGGTAGAAGCTCTAAACGAACTGTCTCATATTCGTGACGTATTGTAACAAAGCACGCCACCTACCTAGCGTCGCTTACAGTGACCCTTCTCTCCAACTCCGAAGTGTATATTGCTGAAATATGACTGAAACATTTTTTATAGAGCAGCGACTAAAAAGTTACTACCCACAAATAAAGGCCTCAGAATGTCATCCTGGGACCAAAGATTTTTATAAAGACAAGCTCGTAAACATATCAATGCCCATTTAAGTGGCACGAACTCGCAAATGCATATTTATGTTGTGACCGACTGCGTGAGCGACCGCAATGTCTGGAAAAATGAGTGGAAAAATGAGTCTGGAAAAATGTGCGGAAAAGAGAAAAAAATATTGTTGATCCTTCTGTCGTAGAAAACGGTATAACACGAATGTGAACTATGTCTTCACAGGAGTTGATTGTTTATGGTACATTGATACACTAAAGCTTGCACGACGCCTATTGGTGTTTCGCAGCTATAGCACCGATTGACGTCGACGTACCCAAATTGACGCCAGCGGCACATACGCATCCCATCGATTAACGATCATGATTTAACCCTTGTGACCGCTGAAGTATTTAACATACACGTGGGCACAGCGAACGGCAAATACCACCCATAGATGACATCAACAAGAACACAATAAATAGGGACCTTCGATATGCACCCCTTAAAAGAGTGGCTCCATTAACCCACGCCTGTGTTCACGCATATACTGCAGAGCGCTTTAGGAACCAGAGGCAAATTAGAGGTGCGCACGAGCTCGGGGTAGCCCGAAAGCCCGAGCCCGGCCCGGCCCGTGGACTGGACTCGGGCGGGCCGACGTCCTCACATCTCGGCTAGGATGGTCGATTAAAATATTTAATCGATTAATCGTTAATCGTTCGTTGATTTGGCCTTTAATCGAATAATTGCTTTCGGTGTGACGTTTTAATCGATTAATCGATTAATCGACATTTTTGATGAGTGCTTTAAAAATGTATCTCATTATTTGAGAAGCATTGTTTGTGTTTGATCTCGAACGAAGTCGTCCTATCAGACGCGCTATAGATCACATGTGCACATTTGCGCCTTCATGAAAATGCGCACTTTCACCCAGTAGACACAGGGGAACCGTCGTCTTTGGGTGATGTGACGGATAAGAGGATCTATGGCCATCACCCATGGACAATTCGGCAGCAAGTCGTATTTCCTAGAAGCCTGCCTACTCGAGGGCAGCGAAAACGGAGGCATTTTCGGCGACCACACTGGGTGAAAAGACGCACCGGAAACATGCAGCGTGGCCGAGGGTTAGGAAATTCCGCTAAATGCAAAGCAGAGATGAAAAGAGGAAGAGGAAGTAAATAAGAAGCTCGCACTTTGGGACGGCATCTTTTCTCCGTTTGTCCGTTAGATATTGCGGAAGCCCTCAATAATACTATAATTGCTGACTGACGTGATCTCTTCCTTGACGTCACCCATGCGAGATTGCACAGCAACATACTGACCTCAAACAGACCATCGGTACAGGCAGCTGCGTGAAGTAGAGCAGTATGAGTTTATGCCCCCGGTTAAAATGAACGGCAGTTGCGCAAGTGTACTTCACATATTTCACCTCGTCGTTGCCTTCGCTACGCGCACATCTTAAATCGCACGTACAGCCGGAACTGTAACAGCAACAATAATAATAATAATAATAATAATAATAATAATAATAATAATAATAATAATAATAATAATAATAATAATAATAATAATAATAATAATCTGGTTTTCTACGTCCCAAAACCACAGTATGATTATCAGGAACGCCATTGTGGAGGGCCCCGGAAACTTCGACCACCTGGGATTCTTTAACGTACATCTATATCTAAGTGCACGGGCCTCAGGAATTTTCGATTCCATCGAAAAAGCGGCCGCCGCGGCCAGGATTAGATCCCGCGATCTTTAGGTGTGCTGTAGACCACCGCAACCTCTATAGACAACCGTGGAGCCCCCCGAACTGTGCGCGTTTGGGCTCCACAGTCAGTCTATAAAACATATAGTATTTCGCGTCTCCTCCTTTCGCGTCATAGCAAATGACGGGGGGCCTCTAGGCTGGCTGACGTGAGAGCGAAAGCGTTAGCTGAAAGTCGCATTTCTCCAGGGTCTGTTATAGGCCATTGTCATAATCCGCGAGTGCGCTTCTTTGCGCTGCATATTCGCTCAACTAAAGGCGGCACCTCTTGTGCTTCATGTGGAGACGAGGTCCTAGTGGCACGTGTTGGCATTTATCTATTATGCGTGCTTCTGTGAGGAGAACTACTGAGTCTACATTTCCCGCGTTATAGCGCAAGCAAACCGCGCTGGAACACGCTGCTTGAGGAACTAACTAACTGGTATAAATTGGGCTAAATGCTATCTTTACAATCATGAAAAGGTTATATATATCTATATATATATCTATATCTATATATATATATATATATATATATATATATATATATATAAATATATATATATATATATATATATATATATATATATATATATATGTCTAGAAGGTCTTCCTGGATTCGGTATATTATAGATGCACACGTGAAGTGGACGAACAATAAAAGGCAATTTCGACTGCGACACGAGCAATGTAATTTACTTGCTGGAATGCTCATCATGTAACCTTCAATACATCGGCCAAACGGAGACACCTTTCCGCTTGCGCTTTAATAATCATAGGTCGCATGTCTTAGGCCTGCCTAGCCTTCCCCTTTCCAAACACGTCGCTACCCCTGGCCACTCTTTTGACAATCTAACCGCCACAATACTAGAATCCGGTTTTAAATCGCACTACGAAGGGCAGGTCCGCGAATCTTTTTTGATTCATAAATTTAATGCCATAGCATCTGGCATCAAGGAGAATCCTGGCAGGTTAACATTTTTGCCAGTAAAACAGGTAAATGAACGATCGTAGTTCGCATTAGCGGTTGTTTGCTGCCGTGATTTAATCCTTGGTGACATCAGTCAAATCAGTTAGGTGACCATAATGCGCATGTACACTTGCTTCCATATTGTGACGTCGATATTTTGCTGATGTACATTTTGTTGCAAACAAATGCGACTTATCAACATTGTATAGATTTTATTCTGTTTCCTTTTTCATTGTGTCACAAGTGTGGTGATATTCCACTGCTCCACATACAATCTCTATGTTATGTTTGAATATACTTTGCTTTGTCACATTTCTAATATGCACTGCTACTCCGCTATCTGTGCTGTCACCATATAAAATGCTGCGCATGTCTGAATATCTGTCTGTTAACAGTGAATGCCTCTATGTAGAAATCCTTTAGCAATGAATATGCACAATGGGGTCCCCCCATGCCGTGCCCTTATTTAACACGTACGCACTGTAGTCATATGCGTGTATGCCCTGACGAAGGCCGGTCCCCGGCCGCAACGTTGGCAATAAAACATCGTTTTTCGTTCGTTCGTCCACTTCATGTGTGCATCTATATATATATATATATATATATATATATATATATATATATATATATATATATATATATATATATATATATATATATAGTCAAGAAGTGAAGGAGCACACTTACGAAAATTGAATATTTTTACTGGTTAACGTTTCGGCCGTGGCACGGCCTTCGTCAGAAGGCCGTGCCACGGCCGAAACGTTAACGGCGCTCACGGCGCTCACGGGAACGGCGCTCACGGTATCGCGATCATGGAGCCCGCGACCCTCCTACAGCCGGGAGCACCTATGCCCCATTCGAGGACGGCGTCCAAGCTCAAGGGCAGGCTTACCCCGTCCCCGCCAAGGCCTACCATTGCCCGGGAAAGTCGTTCACGCTTCCCACTGTGACAACGGCTCGCTCAGCACTCTATCGGGACCTGAGCTGCTTAGGGGTGCTGTCCAAGCTCCCTCGGACAAGGATCCCGCCCCAGTGAGTACGCTGATCACCGCCTACACCCCGGACATCACCACGGGCTCCGCATTCGGATCGCCCGAAAACGCCGCCGAGTTTTCCCACGCCATCGCGCGACTCCGCGGCGCGGTCAACGTCTTGACAGCGTCGACCTCGGCGCTGGTTCCTGATGCCTTGCCAGAATTGTACTCCATCGATGCCGCGCTGGCCGCAAGTGCCTCTCAAGACCATGAAGAGAGCTCACCCGAGAGCCGCAGAGAGCTCCGATATGCCCTCGCGGCGCTCTCATACCAACTCGGTTGCGTGGCGTCGTCCTTCTCTGGTGTTTGGCCTGCCGTATCACCATCACCGGCTGCTTGGGAGCTACCGGAGTTAAACGGATTTCAGGACGACCCCCACAACTGGGTGGCGGTCATCAACGCTCTAGCAGCGCGCGAGGCCTGGACGGAACCGCGAAAATGGTCCGTGGCCACAGACCGCCTCCGCAATGCTGCCGCGGTGTGGCACAGGTATGAAGGCGTTAGGCGGCAGTCGTGGGCAGAATGGAGCACCAAGCTCATGGCTGCTATTGGACGGTTTGACTACGACCTCACTGCCACCGCCCATCCCAACCTCGCCGCTACCGACGATGGAGCTCTGGAGGGGCACCAGCTCGATGTTGCTACTGTACAGTGCAGCTTATCGACGAAACGCTTTCCACCCTGCACTCATATAAACACTTGACTCAAGTATTGCTGCGACACTGCGCCGGTGTCCGACACAGGACCGCCACCACAAGCCGAGACTACATTTCCTCCACAGGAGTTGGTAACGCGTGCGCCAAGCTTATCTTCGCCTGGTGACCTGGACGTGCCGGCTCCCCTTGTATTTGGCACACTGTTACTCCAGACGCCGGACGAATCCAAGACCACGTTTACGCGAGAGAGCCATCTGGTAGATGCCAGGTCACGCCTGTGTGTGATGGTGAGAGCAGCCATTCAGAAAGGAAAAGAACCGCATACGTGGCTGCGGGCTATCAATGGATGGACGGGGTGGAGTACCATGTTTCCAACAAGCACGAGTTCAGCGAGAAAGTTTCCCGGGACGAGCGCAAGAAAGTTGCCCTCTGGCTATTCCCTTTTGCCTGCGGACAATCATGCCGGTGTAACCGAAAAGAAGCACCCAGAGACCTTGCCAGCCACGGTGCGTCCTCGGATGCTGTTCTGGCATCCTTCCCCGGACATGCCGCATTCACAGTTACCTCTGCGACAAAGCAAAAGCCGACCGCCAGAAGCATGTCTTCCAGCTCATACGACGTCGCAGCGTGGCCGAGACCGACCACTGCGAGTTAGCCACGGTCGCCCACCAGACCCACTAACCGCAGATCCACCAGCCAAGTCGCAGCGTGGACGAGACCAACCACTGCGAGTTAGCCAGGGTGGCCCACCAGACCCACTTACCACAAATCCACCAGCCCAGTCGCAGCGTGGCCAGGACCGACCCCTGCGATGCAGCCGAAGCCACCCACCAGAGACACTGTCGCGCGCTCTGCAGTCATGGCCGAATGTTATGACAACGAAAGACACCGATGTTCGGGCGCGCGGGCAGCTGGAGAGAAGCAGAGAAAGACGAGGCAGTATAAGAACTGCCGGTCCAGCGTACAGGCGTTCTCTTGGTTCTCCTACTATATATATATATATATATATATATATATATATATATATATATATATCGCTTGTACTGAAGGAACACAGAGACAGCACCCGTTCCTGGTCCGGCTGTCTTATATTCTGCTAGTCGTCTTCCTCCTTTTTCCTTCTAGCCTCCGAGCCGTGGTCCCACTCTTCACTACAGTCTGCCACGCTGCAACTGGTTTACACCTGCAAGAAAGGCACATAAGGCAACGTCACGGTTGTCGACGGACGCAGTTCTTCATTCGCGACACATGCACAGCAAAGTTATTTCGTTTTCTCTTGTCTCTGCGCGCATCGGAAGCCATGGACCGTACTCGCCAAGCGTTATCTGCCAAGCGCTCGGAAATAATGAAAGGGCCTTCGTACTTTGGGCGCAGTTTGTTTGAGGATGATGATGCACCTCGCTGCATCCACACCTCGTCGCCTATGCTATATTTCGGCGCCGCACGGCGGCGTCGGTCGTAGTACCGCTTTTGCGCCCGCTTAACATGTGTAATCCTCCTGCGCGCCTCCATACGGACATTGCGACAGACTGTCTGGCGTGCAACGGAACACCCAACTTTGAGGGGAGTGTCCAAACCGAACGTAGCATTCAGGTGCGGTAGCTTGCCGTAGACAATATCGTAGGGGCAAGTTCCTGCAGAGCTGTTTGCCGCCGTGTTCATTGCGTATGCAGCCGCTTGGAGATGGTCATCCCAGTCAGCTTCACCTCGTTTGTGATTCCTACAGTACGGTGCGAGTCGAGCCTGTATAGTCTGGTTCGACCTTTCCGTCAATCCGTTTGCCTGTGGATGGTATGCCGACGCGAAGTGATGTTCAACTCCAACTTGCTGTAGGTAAGTGCGGAGCTCGCGACTGCGGAAGATCGTCGACCGGTCGGAAATCAACTTCTTAGAAAAACCGGCAGATCCCACGCACTGTGTGAATAGATGCGATGCGAAGCAGCCAGCAAGGAGCAAATCATGCTGTACATAATATGCATGTCATTATTTACATGTTAGGACCTGTCATTTGTGTTCGTCATACAGTCACGTCACGCAATACAAATTTTGGTGTATATCAAGCTAGCGAACTGGACGCAAGCGCACCATGAGCGTGGCATGTAAAAGGCATTGCAGATGACATGCGTGCCATGATTTTCATGTTACAACCTGCCACTTATGTTCGCTTAATTTTTTACCTCGAATCGCAACGAGACGCGAGGCCAATCTGCCTCCGTTTCGCATGCGTTCGTATTCTCGCGCTCTGCGCATTGTGCAGAACGCCATCCACGTTCCAGCGTTTTCATTGACGGACACCCTGTCAATTCCAAAGTGTGTTCCTCGAACGCCTGCGCCCACTGAGACGGGGTCGGTCAGAATGGAACGGGATGCGCGCGTCTCCCTCCTTGCATGATTAGAAACGCTGGTCACAGCGACGCTACGCAAGCAAAGCACGAGCGCTGTAAAGTCCAACGCGACCAGCGTCCGTTTGCGCGCCCCGGCGCCCAACTGGCACTTTGCCAGGGCACGGCTGGAGGTACGGACGGACGGGCGGACGTCGGACGTGAACATGACACATTAAAGGCTTTCACCTTAAAATTTGTATGTCATGCTGGCGAAACGGCCACAAGGGTGTCATGAGCGTGGCATGCAAGTCATCTTGCACATGACATGTCATGATTTGCATATTGCCACTTGTCATTTATCCTCGTCATACAATCACGTCACTGAACAGCAAATTTGGTGTATATCAAGCTAGAGAAACGGCCACGGGAGTACCATGAGTGTGGCACGCAAGTCATGTTGCACATGACATATCATGGTTTCCATATTACCACTTGTCATTTATGCTCGTCATACAGTCACGTCCCTCAATACGAAGTTTGTTGTATATCATGCTAGCGAAACGGCCACGAGTGTGTCATGAACGTGGCATGCAAGTCATGTTGCACATGACATGTCATGACTTCCGTATTACCACTTGGCATTTATGTTCGTCATACAGTAACGTCACGCCATACCAAATTTGGTGTATATCAAGCTAGCGAAACGGCCGTCAGCGCGCCATGAGCGTGGCATGTAAATCATGTTGTATATGACATGCAGGTCATGATTTTCATATTACCACCTGTCATTTATGCTCGTCGTGCAGTCACGTCCCTCAATACCAAACTTGGTGTATTTCAAGCTAGAGAAACGGCCACGAGAGTGTCATGAGCGTGGCATGCAAGTCATGTTGCACATGACATGTCATGATTTTCATATTACCACTTGGCATTTATGTTCGTCATACAGTCACGTCACGAAATAGCAAATTTGGTGTATATCAAGCAAGCGAAACGGCCGTCAGCGCGCCATGAGCGTGGCATGTAAATCATGTTGTACATGACATGCACGTCATTATCTGCATATTACCACCTGTCATTTATGTTCGTCATACAGTCACGTCACTCAATCCCAAATTCGGTGTATATCAAGCTAACGAAACGGCCGCGAGCCGGCCATGAGCGTGGCAAGTAAATCATACTTTTCATGACAAGTTAGTCATGATTTTCATGATATGACCAGCCATTTATGTTCGTCATACAGTCATGTTATGGCATACCAAATTTGGTATAAATCCCATTAACGATACCGCCAGGAGAGCACAAAGTCGTAGGCGGCTAGATAGATAGATAGATAGATAGATAGATAGATAGATAGATAGATAGATAGATAGATAGATAGATAGATAGATAGATAGATAGATAGATAGATACGCTCAAAGTCGCCGAAGTTCGCTAAGAAATGCTTCGCATTTAAAACCGCGTCGCCATTCGAAGCGCTCTCTCAGGAATCGGATGACGTAAACTAGCAGCAAGCGAAGACACGGCCGCGACCTCCACGAACTTGGGCAAGCAATCCATAGCGAGTATAATATAAGGATTACTCGCTGCCGTCACTGGAAGAGGCCGGATGTGATCTATGCCCAACGTGTGGAAAATTGTCTCCGGAGGCTTAATCGGCGTAAGCATACCATGTTGACCTCCGGGATGCCGTTTGTGTTGTTGACACACCTCGTAACTGGCAACGTACGAACGCACACTTTTATCCATTTTCGGCCACCAAATTCGTTCTTGTGCCTTGCGTAAGGTGGCTCGATAGCCGACATGGCCTCATTAGGGGCTGTCATGGAAGCCACGTAAAATGCTCGATCGTAAGGAGCCAGGAATAACCAGGAGATGACACTCGTCACTCTTATCGGCCCAGTGACGACGATACAACGTACCATCCCGTAAGACGAACTTGGTTTTGTCTCCCGTATCTTCAATGGAGTCAATAACGAATACGAGAACTTCATCGACGCATTGGGCCGTCGTCACATCCTGTTGAGAAAACATGATCCAGCTTTCCTCATTCCGTGAAGAGGATTCTTCGATCGGATTTCGCGATAAAGCTCCCGCAAGCTTTATATTGTGCTCCTGCACGGTGACGGATGTCGTACGTGTAGTCCTGGAGCCGAAAAATCCATCGGGAAAGCTTGTGTTTGAGGTACTGCTTCTGGAACATCCATGCAATCGCGGAGTTGTCGGTTACCACCGTGAGTGTCGGCCAAACAAGTAGTGGCGGAACTTTTCATCTACACTCCAATACTACAGCCACTCCAATACTACACTCCAATACTACAGCCAAACACTCTAGTTCATTCGAATGATAATGACGTTCCGTGTCTGAGAGTTCACGACTGGCGTAGGAGATGAGGGGTACACGCCAACTTGTGTAACGTTGAAGCAAAGTCCGTGAGTGGAGCAGCAGTTGACGCAAAGCCCGGTACAAACTTGCGCAAGTACGAAGCCATTCCGAGGAAAACCTGGAACTGTTTAATACAAGTTGGAGCGCGGTATTTGGCTGCGGCGTCCATGCGTTCAGGCAAGGGTCGTACGCCATTACGAGATATCGATAACCAAGATAAGATATCGTCGTCAACCCAAACTGGCACTTCTCGCGGTTAATTCGAAACCCGGGGTTATGCAAGCTCTGCAGTACTGTGTCGAGATTTTGTAGATGTTGTTTTTTTTCAGTTTGCCCGATGACTAGAATGTCGTCGAGGTAAACGACACAGGCATGGTCTATCAGCGTGCCCAACACTGTGTTCATGTCACGCTGAATGGTGCTTGGGGCAGTTCACAAACCGAAGAGCATCCGGTTAAATTAGTACAAGCCAGACGGTGTCCGGAAGGCCGCCTTAAACTTATCTTCTTCAGCCACGTTTATCTGCCAATACCCTGCTATCAATTCTAGGGACGAAAAGAACCTGGCCTTTCTTACGGCGTCAATAGCGTCGTCTGCGCCATTGTAATGAAGGATCACAGAGACAGCACCCGTTCCTGGGTCGGCTGTTCTATATTCTGCTCGTCGTTTTCCTCCTTCCTTCTAGCCTCCGAGCAGTGGTCCCACTCTTCACTATTATATATATATATATATATATATATATATATATATATATTTAGGGATCACCTTTTGCTGCCACCATCGCACTTCATTACTCGTTTTCCCCAAAGCAGTGCAGCAGACCGGGGCGTACGAGCTCAGGCCACCCTCTCTGCCTTTTAATATATCGTTACGGGAAAGACAGACTCCGGGGACACAGACTTGAGGGAATACGCATATATATATTTACAGCTGGTTAGGCGAGCGCTGCCAATCGAAGAGCTCGCGCAAGTCTATCCTTTTTTCGTCCTTCTCTTCGTCTTGATGTTGTAGCCACTGGTACGTAGCATGACCCCCCCGGCGGCGGAAGCACCGTCCCGGAGCTTTAGAGGTCGTTTTCAGAAGCACTGTTGTAGGGCTTGAGCCGTGAGACGTGAACAACATCACTCGACCGAAGAACAGATGATGATGGACAGATGGGCGCAATCTCATAGGTGACGGGTGTTACTTGTAACGAGACAGGAGTTTTAACGCGAAGCGTTAAAGAGCTCGTTTCGCAGAAATTCCGGCGTCGGCGTCGGCGTCGTTGGTTGTGAGCGAAAAATCATCATTTTGTCTGTGACCGAAAAATCATCATCTTGTCCGTGACCGAAAAATCGAGAAAGATGCAAATAAAATAAATAATAAAAATTTTCGGGTCGTAGTGAGGATCGAACCCGGGTTGTCTGCGTGGCATGCAGGTGTTCTACCACACAGCCATGCCTCTGCTTGGAAATGTTGTGAAAATAACTTCCTCTGCTTGGAAATGCAGTGAAAATAACTTCCATGCTTCGCAAACGCAAGCGTCCTTTATATAGGCGTCGCAATATAACATGTAATATTCCAGGAATATTGCGTGGTACAAGCGTACATTGCCATCGGGCGTCAGAATATGTGACTATCATAACGATTCCATAGTTTAAAGCCAGCCACCCATTACAAACGGCACACACCTAACAGCGCGTATTTTCTCAACACCACGTAGTGGGTGCCTAGCAAGTTCGAAAACATTTCCCACATTTGCCGCGCATAATTTCTCCTGGTTTAAAGCATACTACCCATTACATAGTATGCACTAAGTGATTGAAGTACGCACAAGGGACGGGTTATCGCTATCGCGTTCAACTCTTAAAGGCGAAGCTTAACCGTCCCCCAATTTTTTTCAGACAGGCCGACCTGACGATGAGGGGACCAGAGTAGCACAAGGGTTCCGGGGACGAAATGTGCGTCTCGATGTGAGGCATTGTATCGTCGTCGTTGGTTGCTCTGCGACGCTGTAAAGCGTGCGCGGGCGAGCCGACGGGCATGGTCGGCACGCGCGATAGCGTCGCGAGCGTACTCGCTGGTGGACGACGTATGGGCTGTGATGATTGTGTCCAGCGGTAAAGTCGGCTCTCTTCCGTACAAGAGATAGAAAGGTGAAAAGCCTGCGATGTCGTGACGCGATGAATTGTGCGCGAAAGTTGCGAAGGGTAGGGCAAGATCTCAGTCTCGGTGGTCCGGTGACACATACATAGCGAGCATCTCCGTAAGAGTACGATTAAAGCGTTCCGTGAGGCTGTTGGTTTGAGGGTGGTAAGCAGTGGTCAGTTTGTGCTGCGTGGAACAGGAACTAAGGATGTCGGCGATAACGTGAGAGAGAAATGGACGGCCACGGTCCGTGAGCAGCTGTCTTGGGGCACCGTCAACCAATATAACGTCCCGTAACAGGAAGTCAGCAACGTAGGTTGCGCAACTCTTCGGTAGAGCTCGCGTAATAGCGTACACTGTAAACGCGAACTAGCCGAATTGGGCGTTTTAAGGGCTTAATACTACCTTCATTTGGGACCGTACTCCCTTAGGGAGTATTAAGATCGGTGTAATAAAGTTCTGCGTCCTCAATTTTACTTCCTTGAGAAATTATGGGGATAAAAGGTGGAAGAAAGGAGGTAAATTCACGATCTGACGCCATTTTGTCAAATGGAGTTCAAGGACAGAAAACTCCTATTTCACTTTCTCGGGCATATCTTCCCTTTATTTTATCCGAAGCTATAGTGCTTTCAGTGCTGGCGTGCATGTATGCAAATGCGCGGGCGAAAGAAGTGTTTCTCAAAGTGCTTAATAAATTCATGAACGTGCTAATAAACGATTTCTTCGTTTTGTCGACTGATGCACATTGTTGTACGGAATGCACACTACCGCTGGGCTCGGGTTCACGATGCATTTCGACCACAGAATTACTTCGCTTATGTTGTTTTACCATCAAATCGAATTAAGTTAAACTAAAAGTAGGAGCGTGTACACCCTCGATGTGGCCTATCGGCACCGCATGCACAGTCAGTATACCCTTTTGGATGACGAATTGGGCACAGGCGGTGTGCCTCAACGCACGGAATAAGATCCGGAGAAACGAAAGAAAAAACGCGACTCTCCTCAAGCGGCTGCTCTGAAAGGAACGAAGCGCCTTTGACCTTCGAACGGCGGCGATAAGAGCGGGACAACCATCGCACGCATGCGCGCGCGGAGGGAAAAAAGAAAGCAAAAAGAAAAAACGCGAGAAGGGAGACGCGAGAAACGCGAGAAGTTCCGAAATGACAGCGGATGTTACCGCAGGCTGGCCCCAGCGGCGTGCGTGAGTGATAGCGAAGCGAAGCCGTCATGGGATAACGTCGGTTTTGTGAAGGACGCCTTTCAACTAACCTGCTATGCGTCGATCATGTGTGCACATTTCATGCCGGCAGCCTTACTGTGTTCTCGTCGCGGGACGTGAAATGTGTGGTTTGACGACAGTGCAACATGCACTGCGTGTGCAATGGTGTTGCAATGGCCAGGTGACTCAAGTGAGCAGCAGCTGATGGGCGCGCCGCGTTCGCGGCACATTCAGGAACACAAATGGTACGTAATACTTATGTTTCCTCTGTTTGCGCGACCTTGTCGCTTGGGCAGCAGTAGGTGCTGTTCTGCACATTGCGTCGCGTCAAAAGGGCAATGAAAAGCGAAAAAAGAAAGGCCATTAAGCTCATATAACAACGATGTGTGATACGTGTTTCGAATTGGCTGACCGCTTGGCGTGGCCAGCCAATTCAAGCGAGTGCGCCTTAAAACTGAATGTTTGTACGACATAATTTCCTTACTTGCGATAAAGCATGAATGAAGCAGTGCTTCCCAGGAAGTATACACTTAAGCAACAAAAAAAAAAGACAGCTGTTATCACGCTGTCATGTGGTAACACATGCATTAAGGCCAGATTTGTTTTCTATTTATTCTGTTCTCATGCGCAGATTATGAGCAAGTAAGAATACTCTTTGACGACAATTTTGCATTGTGCACTTTGTCCTTCTCCAACACAAAAAGTTAAATTGCATATCAAGGCGCACTGACATCATGAGCTTGTATACATTTAGCTAGAAAGAATAAGTCATGTTAATGACACCTTATGATGGCCATATGATGTGTAAGACATGTGCTTAGTTACAGTGTGTTTGATGAAGCACATGCATATTATGGTATGGTCACTTCATTAGTCACATATCAGCACTAGAGCTTGCCAAGGTTACATGTGCATATTTATGGAATTTAGGAGCTGTGTCACTTGTGCAAGGCTAATTTAATCACATTGATATAAGTCAGTTGAATCTGTTGAACCTCGTTGTTGAATCACCTTGTTCCTTCCCTCTGGTTATTTTGTTTTACTTTTTGTTGTCATAGTGTTTATGATCAGCACACAGTATTCTGACTGTTGAGACAATTTCTGACAAGGTAAACAGGCTGGTACTTTGTCCACGTCTTCTATTGTCGTCATTACAAGTGCACTGTTTAATTTTGCCATTAATCAATACCAAGTCGCCCAATCTTCAGTCCTAAAGAGAACAACAGAACAGCTATGGTTGATGAAGAAGCTAGTGTTCCATGTGTTGTAAGTCATAATAACTGTTGGTGCGTAACATCCCAAAGCCACCACACGATTATGAGAGGCGCCGTAGTGGAGGGCTTAGGAAAGATAGCCTGGGGCTCTTTAACACGCACCTAAAGCTAAGTACGTGGGCCTCAAGCAGTTACGCCTCCATTGAAATGCGTTTAACTCCAAGGTTATTCATACTAAAATTTGCACCCCTTTACACTACAATGCTAACTTCACTGACAGCTAAAACTACTCGAATGATGGTACACAAGACAAACGTACACTTCTGGTGCTGTTTCACATTTCATTACAGTTGTGTACTTTTTGCCCTCTGTACTTTAAGTGAAAAGTTCACAAGAAACTACTTAGCAGCATCTCACTATTGCATTTGTTTCGTGTTCTGTTTAAAGGTCTGCAATAGTATAGTCAAGTGCATAGGTCGGCACTTTAAGGGAGTACTCACTCAAACTCACTCACCACAATTTTTTCATCCTTCGCACTCACTCACGTCCACTCACACTCATGGGTACGCACTCACGTTCACACTCACCTCCACTCACACTCATGAGTACTCACTCACGTTCACACTCACGTCCACTCACACTCATGAGTACTCACTCATACTCAACTCACCATGTTCAAATGAGTGTGAGTTGAGTGCACTCATGAGTGAGTGTGCCGAGCTCCATAGGTCGGCACTTTAAGGGAGTACTCACCATAGGTCGGCACTTTAAGGGAGTACTCACTCAAACTCACTCACCACAATTTTTTCAGCCTTCGAACTCACTCACGTTCACACTCACGTCCACTCACACTCATGAGTACTCACTCACATTCACACTCACCTCCACTCACACTCATGAGGACTCACTCACGTTCACACTCACGTCCACTCACACTCATGAGTACTCACTCATACTCAACTCACCACGTTCAAATAAGTGTGAGTGAGTGTGATTTGAGTGCACTCATGAGTGAGTGTGCCGAGCTCCATAAGTCGGCACTTTAAGGGAGTACTCACTCAAACTCACTCACCACAATTTTTTCAGCCTTCGAACTCACTCACGTTCACACTCACGTCCACTCACACTCACTCACGAGTACTCACTCACGTTCATACTCACGACCACTCACACTCATGAGTTCTCACGTTCACACTCACGTCCACTCACACGCATGAGTACTCACTCATACTCAACTCACCACGTTCAAATGAGTGTGAGTGAGTGTGAGTTGAGTGCACTCATGAGTGAGTGTGCCGAGCTATGGTACTCACTCTAACTCCCTCACCACAATTTTTTCAGCCTTCGCACTCACTCACGTTCACACTCACGTCCACTCACACTCATGAGTACTCACTCACGTTCACACTCACGACCACTCACACTCATGAGTTCTCACTCACGTTCACACTCACATCCACTCACACGCATGAGTACTCACTCATACTCAACTGACCACGTTCAAATGAGTGTGAGTGAGTGTGAGTTGAGTGCACTCATGAGTCAGTGTGCCGACCTATGGTCAAGTGTGAGCCTTTGCCAAGACATTCATATTTCTGGATATGGAAAGCTTAATGGACTTCTTTTCTATTATTTTCAGGAAGACATTTCTGGCAAAGCTGCAAGAGTTGCTCACCCACTTGTTTGTGTACAAGACACTGTATTATGGGAACACTCCCCTGTGCCTCACTCTACACTAACGAGGAGCTGAAGTGTAATGCAAACCGCAGAAAGATATACACACTTAGTGCGAAAAAATTACAAAAATAAAGAACCATGCACTCACAGAATGAGTATGAATGTGACTAAAAACGCCATACACGTGTTAAATTTCAGTCGCTAGTACTGCGTTGTCCTGTTCCCTTCATTTCTATTTCTATGTGTGTTGCTGTTTTGTTTTCACTCTTTAACTATGAACTCAATTCCTGACTGCTTTACAGGCTCTATAGATTCGTGGTCAAATTCTATCCAACCACATGGCATAGCAAGCCCTAGGATCCAATATGCCAAGCCACCAGCCACTACTTGTAGGAAATTTTTAATTTTAGGCATGTGATTGCCGAATTTCAAGTTGACTTTGCAGCCATGGTAGTGGTATTAACTTTCAATGTAGTAATTATGCGCAAGCCATGAAGTGAGGAATTAAAGATGAAGAACTTTTTAGGTTGCAGATGACAGTGGCTGGCATGGGAATACTGTAAACATAGCTGTAGTAATTATGTATAATACAAGTATTGGTATATTGCAGTTGTGTGATAATGGCGACAAATTCCCAAGTATATTTCTAAAAAACTGCGTTCAGTTTCAGATATTTGTGAGTAAGTATGTGCAGCCATATATGAATGCAATGTTGTCATTTTGCTCGCATGGCTGAACGCCTTTACAAATTGTGGTAAGTGGATCTAAAATCAACACCACAGGTCTATTTCGGACTTTTCTGCAGAAAACAGAACTGTATGATGATGTGTGACATGTTTTGATGCCATATGGCAAACTAATTCAATTAGAATCTACAACATGCCTCCCTGCATGGTTGCATATTTCTTAAAAGTATTGGGTATTGGGTGTAGGTTCTGTGCAAGAAGAGGGAAATATACATATGCTTACACTGACATGAGAACTGCAACTGTTTTGGTTCCAATAAAATATTGCGAACACTGTTTTTCTTATCATTCTTATCACAGCTGTTTCGTTGAAGAAGACGGCAATACTACATTTTTTTATTCTTGCTACATCATCTATGCCAGAGGAGTGCCACATACACATGGACTTTCACAAGGGCGAAGTGCATGTGCATTAACTTTTTATTTAACGGGACACCTACTGCTAATTTGTGGTGGTTGTACTTGACATTGGGGCATGCTTATGCATTCGCTTTAATGCATTTGTGTGATGTTTAACAAGAAAGGTTAATTAGTAAGTTTGGAGGTAGTCTCCGACTGTGGAAGCAACTAAATACTGAATTTGAGTTAGAGAATCACTGTGTGCCCCGCGAAAGTGCGAGTTGCGAATAAGTGGTAATTGTGGATGTAGATTATCGTTCAGCTACTCTGAAGGCGCTGCTGCACCTGCGTTTGGCTCGCGAGATTACGCGCGCAATAAATGCACTTAGTGTAGGCGCGTTACAATGTCCTTGTAACTCGGGCATCTGCATAGGCGTGCACAATTGGGGGGGGGGGGGGGGGGGGACGAGTCTGCCCCGTACATTGACTTAATAGGGAGGGTGGGCGCAGCGACGAGCCTTCGCCCCCCCCTTCCACCTGACGAGGCACCCTGCGCTCGCTTGTGGGCATCTGCGTGAGTAACTTTTATATGCTATGGGAGTCTAGCGGTGAGCGCGCCGGTGGATGACGAGAACGATGGACACCGGCACGCTCGCGGCTCGCGCTTAGGGGCCGCTGACAGTCAGTCGCGGCAGAGTTTTAAAATGATAAAGATGTGTTGCTCAGTGTTTCGTCCTCGTCTCTGAGGGGTTCCGTGCGGCGGGAGGTCCAGACCCCTACAATGGAAACACAGGCGGTCTTGTACAGCTCAGAACACGCCGCTGCCATGGGACGCCTGCAGCTCGCGGCAGAAATAACGAAAATAGCTCCACAGCATACGCCCATGGAATGCACATATGTTCGGCCATCTGAGGATACCTTTTGTCACGCTGGTATCCACGAATTTTGGGCGAGTGAAACAATGTCGAAGTACTCAAGAGGGCACACGTTTACAATTTTTCCAGCGGCACGACACGACGAACCGAATAGTTCGAAGTTCGAAGCTGAAGGTGTTTACCTTGGCCTTCGTGACGCCCCTGAGTTTATGTACTGGCCTTGCGAAAGCGCTAACACATGCCGATGCTACGAGAACAAAAGTTTGAGGTGTCGCCGACGGGTTAGTAGCTGCTTTGTAGATATATACCCCCGTGAAAAACTACGAAAGATAGTGGTGTCGCTGTGGTGTAATGGATATGATGTTTGCTTTCAGTGCGTGTGGTCGCGAGTTCGATTCCTGTGTCGTGCGTGCTTGTATGCATATGTAATGTTTGTGCATGAATACATCAATGTCCATTTTCTAATATGTCCTAGCGATGAATAGTTGCAAGAAATGTCTCTAAAACGCTAGTATAGTGCCTGAAATACCTTTTTTCTTTCTCGCCTTCTCTCGGGCCGCGTATAAAGGGGCGTTTTAAAAGCTCTCAAAAGAAGCAGAAAAACTTCCAATGAACTCCGTTCAAGCCCCCCGAAATGAGTTCAATAAAAACACCAAAGTTACCTCCTAAATTCCCTCCTTTGACTCCGTTTACATTGTAAACAAACCTTGTTAAGCCTTCTGCACCGTAAATCGACTGTGTATCTCGAAAACGGAGCTGTTTTATCGGCAGTATACGCTTAGCGAAGCTTCATTACTCAAATCTAAATCCAATACCAGCATTATTTGGGAATGAATGAGTTTAATAATGCAGGCCGATGGCTAGAAAGATTCGAAGTGGACGGCTGTCGCTTCAACAGGCACCGCCATCTTGCCCTGCGTACCCCCATAAAACCTCCTTTGGTAGGGGGTTTTGCGTAGTACCTTTCGGATGCAAGTTAAGAGCCGGGCCCAAAACTCCCAAACAGGCTCAAACCCGTTTGCTGTGTAGCGTGTAGCGTAATCAGTAGCCACGGCTATCCACTTGTTTCCCAATGTTGATGTGGGGGAAAGGACCAAGCAGGTCTAACCCAATGCGGTAAAATGGTTCCGTGGGTATGTCGATGGGTTGAAGATGGCCAGCGGGTAGCAGGGATGGTGTTTTCCGACGCTCACATAACTCACACGTAGCGACGTATCGGCGTACCGAGCGAGCAAGACCTGGCCAGTAGAAAGGGCGCCGCACGCGCTTGTACGTGCGAGATACACCAAGGTGTCCAGCAGTGGGCGCGTCGTGAAGTTCAGCGAGGACACTGCGCCGTAAATGTTTAGGCACGACAATGAGAAGGTCAGGCCCGTCAGGTTGGAAATTTCGGCGGTATAGGACGCCCCCCTGAAAGACAAAGTGACGGACGGAAGCGTCGGTTGGGGAAGATTCCGTACGGCTGATGATGTCAAGCAGCAGTGGATCCCGCTTCTGTTCCTCCCCAATGTGAAGGAAGTCGGAAACTGACAGGATAGAGTGCTCCGTGGTCGCGTCGGTGTCATCAGAATCGTGGACAGGGTATCGGGAGAGGCAATTGGCATCACGGTGCAGGCGGCCAGATTTGTAGGCAACCGAGTAGGAAAATTCTTGCAGGCGCAAAGCCCAGCGACCAAGGCGCCCTGAGGGATCTTTAAGAGAGTTCAGCCAGCAGAGCGCGTGGTGGTCGGTAACTACCGAAAATGGGCGTCCGTATAGGTAAGTCCTGAATTTCGCCACCGCCCAAATGAGGGCTAAGCACTCACGCTCTGTGATTGAGTAATTGCGTTCAGGGGCAGATAGGAGGCGGCTGGCGTATGCGATAACGCGGTCATGGCCACGTTGTTGTTGAGCTAGCACTGCATCGATGCCATGCATCTGTACGGATCTCCGTAGGGGCCGCTGGGTCAAAGTGTGCCAGAATCGGAGGAGTAGTGAGGAGCGCCATGAGATTCGAGAACGCAGAAGCCTCTTCTGAGGCCCATGAAAACGGGACGTCTTGCTTGAGGAGCTGCGTAAGAGGTCTCGCTATGTCCGCAAAATTTTTTACGAAGCTTCGGAAGTACGAACATAGTCCGATAAAGCTGCGTACATCCTTCGCAGATCGTGGCACGGGAAAGTTTTTGACTGCGCTGATTTTTGCCGGGTCTGGTTGTACACCGTTAGCGTCCATTAAATGGCCAAGTACTGTGTTTTGGTGGCGGCCAAAGTGACATTTGGACGAGTTCAGCTGCAGGCCAGCGCGACGGAAGATGTCTAAGACTGTTGACAGGCGCTCTATGTGGGTTTCAAATGTTGGTGAAAAAACGACGACGTCGTCCAAGTAGCACAAACAGGTGGACCATTTAAAGCCTCTGAGCAGGGAGTCCATCATTCGTTCGAAGGTGGGTGGAGCGTTACAAAGGCCGAATGGCATGACCTTGAATTGATATAGGCCATAGGGGGGTGATGAATGCCGTCTTTTAGCGATCCATTTCATCCACCTCAATCTGCCAGTAACCGGAACGGAGGTCTATGGAGGAGAAATAGCGGGCACCATAGAGGCAATCAAGGGCATCATCTATTCGCGGCAGAGGGTGCACGTCTGTTTTGGTAATTCTGTTTAGGTGTCGATAATCGACACAGAAACGCCATGTGCCGTCCTTCTTGCGGACTAGCACGACAGGGGGATGCCCAAGGACTGCTGGATGGCTCAATGATGGATGGCAATATTTTCTCGCTTTCATTAATTGGTAAACAGTAATATTTTAATTGCAAAAGAATAACTATAACAGCAATAATAACCAGTCAAGAAATAAACAACGTATATTACAATGTGGAACTTCTTAATTGGATCACTGTATAGTGCCGTTTAGCAACAAAATAAAATAAAGCCTGACAGTTCAATAATACTAATGTGAGGCCTTTTATATCCCAAAACCACAATATGATTATGAAGAACGCCGAAGTGCAGGGCCCGAGAAGTTTCGACCATCTGGTGTTCTTTAACGTGCACTGACATCGCACAGTACACGGGCCTCATCAATTTCGCCTCAATCGAAATGCGACCGCCGCGCCCGTATTCGAACCTCGTGACCTTCGCGTCAATAGGCGAGCGCTGTAACCACTGATCCACCATGGCGGACATCAGTGTTAAATACGATAGATCAGAGACAAAGCAGGCGAACAAACTCGCTAGTTTTTCAAAGGCAAGGAGAGCTGAGTTTGTGGATGAAACACAATGAAACAGCGTGGTGACGAGCCCAAACGAAATAAGCAACTAGACGATACGCTCGTACGTCTGGAATATACAGAAAACAACCAACTTCTCTGTGGAGAGTTGACGCACCGCCTTGTTGCTTTCATTCAATAGCGCTCAAAAACACCGGGACAAAGGAAGGGGTCCTGCCAAGCAGACCAAGCCTTTTGAACGAATATGAATTACCAACAGTCCATCCTTTTGAAATATAAGAATCGCTTTGTAATTGAAGAGCGACTTGATTTTTAAGATAAGTTAGACAAAGGCTCTTGGCTAAGTAGCGAGATACTGATAGCTTACCTGAAGAGGCGGATCGGTGCCTTCGGGAACGGCGTCCTCAACATTGTAATTTTAGTCATCACCATTTTTCTTTGGAGGATGACTCTTGGCACATGAATAAAGTTGGCCTGAAGCAGCTGATATCTTAAGTGTTTGCGTCGCTGGCTTCATTCATTCATTCATTCATTCATTCATTCATTCATTCATTCATTCAGACTTTATTTAAGACAATTTACAATTGTCTTAGGAGACGCAGCAAAAGGCCCGAAAGGTGCCTGACTAGGCTACGTCACCCAGTTAGAGTACGGCTTACCACCTTTATCAGACATTGCAATCGTCGTTTTCTAATCTTCTGTGAACAACGTCCACACCGTGCTCCTCTTGCGATCGCTCGCCATTACGGCATGACAAAGGGAATAGTATACACATCAAAATTTAATAATAACGCAATATAGCAAGTAAGCAGCAAGTGTACTTTGCCGATGGTTATCTAGGGCATGATGGAAGAAAGGGGGGGCAAGAGAAGGGGAATTCAGTAGTACGCTGTGAGCGGAGAGAAGCCGGCAAGTGCATTTCTGCCTCGTCGTGGTATGGCACCTCCTGCCCGCGCTTGAAGCCATGGGGAGGGCTTGGAGGTGGACGCCGTAGGCGACGGAGACCAGGGCGAGTTCATTTCTGACTCTATTGGGTAGGGCCGCACACGGTGTTGGGCGTCACGTTGTACAAATATGTGCTGTTGTTAATAATATTAGGTGCGCTCGACTTCTGCTTCTCGGCATCGCTCGCTTCGCACTCATGCGCACCAGCCAAGGGCGGTATTGGGGTTTGGGGTGGCAGTTGCAGTAATCGATTAATCGAAGAAATTTAATCCTTTAATTCGATTATTTGAAAGGCGGAAATCGATCAGGATTAATCGATTAATCGTTCACCTTTATTTGATTAATCAATTAATCGTTCATCGGTTTTACCATCCCTAATCTCGGGACGAGACCGGGCTCGGGCTACATTGTTTTTTGTCAGGCGGGCCATGTCAGATGCAAAGCCCGAATCAAGTCCAAAATACAGACGTTGTGCCGCAGCTATTTTCTACTGCGTAGCGCCTTCTCCGCGAAGGCCCTACCCCAGCCCTTTCTCGGTTCTCCTTTCCTTTAGTCACTTTAAACGCAAGGGGGAGGGTGAAGTCGCACAAGGTGAGCTTTGTGAGCGCATGGAATAATTACCTCTCCTACGTTTGAGGTACTAAATTTCTGGAACAACAAACAGTGGAATATTCTAAACTTGCTGTCCTTGCGAAAGAGATCTTGGCGATTCCGGCTACTAGTGCGAGCAGCCAACGGACCTTCAGTGTGGCGGGATATATGACGCAGGAGCGCGAATTTTTTTACACACTTCACTGAAGCGCGAATGTTTGTACAAAACAACTTGTAATCGTTGCATATAGTGACTGTCATGTGTGTTTTGCTTATGTTTCACTTTGTTATGTTGAATAAAATCCCACATAATCGGAAAACGACATCTTGTCTCCGCAGCAAACCTTCATTATATCAGGCCGGACCGGGCCGGGCCCGGGCTTTTGTATTTGTATGTTTGGCCAGGCCGGGCGGGCTCGCAACCCTCTAGCGTCGGGCTCCGGCGGGCCTTCGACGCAGTTAGCGGACCTGGGCGGGGTTCGGGCTCTAAAATTCGGCCCGTGCTCAGCTCTAAGGCAGATATCACAGCTTGAGGTGTGGAAGCGGGGAAGGTGTTCCACTTCCACCGTCTCTACAGTTTCCTATAGGAATGCGCCGAAACTAATGAAGCGCTTCGTGCCGGCGCTCGTTATTGTCATGATGCCCTACTCATGGCCTCCGCGACTGGCTTCTGCATCGCGCCGTTGCCGAGCAACGCGAGCCTTGCTCGCTGCACCCATCCATACGACAAAAAGTTCTGCGACGCTCACTTGCCTCACCTGGCTTTAACAACGCATTCCCCACTTATGCTTGCTCCATGAGAAATCACGGCCGGGCTAGAGATAGACATGACGCGCGTCGCGTTTCCCTATTACCCGGCGCTGGTCTGATTTTTCGCTAACTCTTTAACATGCCGCGGGATGGCAACCTTAGCCCATGTTCTGTGTCCTGTCAGCGGCGCTTTTCTGGCTGTCACACCGCGTTCTCTGATTACGCGCTGTCCATGCGAATGGAGCGGCCTTAGCAACGGCGCGTTGCCGGAGCTAATCGCGGGGTTCGCGTACTAGTAGATGGCAGTAGCTACCTCGTTCGTGGATGAAGCGGTAGCACCACAATGACAACAGGGACCTAAACGTATGGAGTGTGTGGGGTGGAATGAAATCTGGGACCTTGTGGTACCGCGGAGGCAGTGATGGGACGGGGATTGGTGGTGGGGTGCAACGCTGCAATAAAAGTGTTACCACGTCCTCGTCTGTCCTATACATATAACGTCATCACAGCCATGAACACAAAGTTACAAAAATTACAGAAAATGATAGAAAATGACGAGGTAAACACAGAAGAACTACTGGTCCGTTGATTTTGCAGATATTACAGGGGCTAGAACTAAAGATATATTTTTCCCATTTGGTCCCATAAATAGATATTTGGATCATGTGTTGTGAGCGTGTTCGTTGGATCTCGTTGGTCTTTAATATGTAAGTGTTTTTGTAAGAGATCTCCCGAATGTGATATTGAACAGAAAACAATAAGATTACAGACACAATAAATTTGTTTCTGTGCACCCGAATGCATGCCATTCTCAGGCACTCTTGATTTCGTTGTTCAGGCTAAGTTTCTGGAACTTCTTCAACGCGCATTGCAATAGGATTGCGTTACACGAGCATTGAGCTACGTTCAAACATGCATTTTTTTTCAGTTTCCATTCGAATTTATTACGTTCAAATTACGTTTAATATTACGTTCAATGCTTGAAGTCGAATTCGACTATTGAGTTCTGAACAGCTCAAATCTCCGTTGGGTACAATTGGAATATCGTGTCTGGGGTATTCTGCGATGAATTGCGGCATTGAGATTGAACATGTAGGGTAGACAAAGCAGGTGTAAGAAAGGAAATGTGAAAACATCGTTCACCTAGAGCCTTCTTGCAGCTAATTACTAGAGATACCTCATTAAAAAAAATAAGGCTCGCTGGCATGACGACGGTCATGATCCCGTAGGCCCTGGCGGCGTCTTCGGCCTGTCGTGTTAAGCGGGCTTGTAATTGTGAGTCTGAACTGAGGTTGGGTAGCCCCTTCCTATGAAAGGGGGGAGGGGGATCTTTCTGCCACTGAATAAAGCTTGTTCATCATCATCATCGCTGGCAAGAAGTTTGTGGTGCCTGATTCTGTTCGCTGGTGTATATAACTACACGCCTTAGTGTTTTACTGTGAGTGTTAGTGTGTTCATTCTTTCCCACATCAGCATTCCGCAGTCCTGTAGAGCCTAATTAAAAGACTGCTTGAAGAAAGATCCTAAGATTGTCAAAGGTGAGCGGAGTGCAATATTTGCTTGATACCCTCATAAATATTTTTTCTCCAGCGACCGACATATTACGCCCATTATACACAGTAATAACTGGGTCACGGTATAGACAATACTTACTGGGTAATTAAAGTATTTTATTTTAATGATATGACACAGGTGTTTGGGTATATTGAAAGAATCAAATTTGTTCCTGAGAACATCCATACATCCAATTGCTATTTTGAGGTTTCTGAAAAGCAGTAATTGCCATGTCTTGGTAGCGTCGTCATATCTTCTCTCCTTTCGTTTTTTAACGGCTGCACGAAAGCGGTCACGTTTTCCACGTTAGTGAGCGCCTTGCTGTGCGTCGTCAGTACTGACGGCTAAATGCGTGCGTCAGGTGTGTGTAATGCAAGATGCTTACTCCATAACTGTCGCGGTAGGCTGTCATTCTTTCACGCTAAGAGTATTGTTGGTGCGTGCCCACTACCCGCGTACTTGCAAAATACTGAGAGCATTTAGAATTATCGATGCCTCCACGGCCACTCGCCGTGGAAATCACGGTGAGCGGCCGAACGGCATGCCCCTTTGTTGCGGCTTCGTGCCACGGCGATTTGCAGCCACCGAGTCTCGCAAAGTGCTTTGCTTGAAATTGTGGCGGCATCATCATCGTTCATCATGATCATAGTCTTTACCTCACTGCTCGCGCAGCTCATGCTAAGAGCTTGAGGCGCAGGGGATAAAGAGAACGTGCTACGATTTCTGCCAGAGAGGACGCCGAACCCCCGTTTCGTCTTTCGCTTCACCTTGTAAAGTGGCGATGACGGCAGCATGGTCACTTCGGCCACCGTCACGTCTCTCATTCACTACAACCTCTCGCGTTGTTTATGTTGCTTTACGAAACACACTGACATGCACATCCATCGCTACAGGATTCGCAAAGCTTCGTTTTTTCGTACAGACTCTGTAGTTCTGATACTCTGCGTCTTAGCTTGATCCTACCGAGTGCGCATATATAGCGCTGCTGGGTGGTTTGTGTTTACGGTAATATGCTACGTAACTCAGTTCACCCCTAACTGCTGGTCCTATCGACCCAGCAAAGCACTAATTGAGATCGCATTGCTTCCCCAAAACTGCGAAGGGTAGACGGCGAGTTAATAAGGTCCATTAAAATCTTCCATCAGTCTTGAGCTGAATTATTTTTCAGCTCAAGACTGATGGAACGTATTCAAGGCATTTTATAAAATTTCTTGCGTACATTTTTTTTCTCACCAGCTATATGGCAGCAGGAACGTCACGCAAGATCATTGCACCTGCGCAGGTGGTGTCTCAGACCAATTCAAGCATGCAGTGGCAGAACGCGAGACGGTAGAGGGAGCGGGAACCAAACACTTTCTTTGTCGCACAGCCGTGATCCATTTATGTCGCTGCCCAATAAAGCAGAGACGAGTCGAGAAACTGTGAAACGTCCTTCCCGCAGGACACGATGTGTACCTGTTGGTACAATCGACTACGCAGCAGTTCAATGATTACGATAAACTACGTGCTGGCGGGCGTGGGAGAGCGTTTGGATCAGCTCGGGCTCTCAATGACTGTCTGCTCTGATGGCCGCGCGGCGGCGCGCCAGTCGCAATGCACGGAGTGTATAGAAGCAACGAAGAGGACAGCTGCCATAGTATGCCAAGATACTTATAATTAAGAAAAAGTTATGAGAGGACCCTGTACTTCACATCGAGGTTTAGCGGGATGCGTTTACCTCGTTATCACACATGGTGCACGTATGTTAACGACTGCAGAAAACGCCACTGCATTTGTTGGCGGAAATAGTGTCGCCATTCTCAACGTGTGCAAACGTACGGAATTCGTGCTCTTCGGTGGTTCGGCTTCACGGCTGAATTATTTGAATCTCATTAGTGACCGAATACTACCAGCGGCCACATTTCGGAAACTTCAAGGGCCTACTCGGTTGCTGAATTTGTAGCAGAATTGCGTTTGCTCTCGAGCTCATATGACTTCGAAGATTTTTAGAGGAAGCACTGAGGGATAGCTTCGTTTGTGAGTTAGAATGGAATATATCCAGCGAGTGCTATTTGCAAAAGACAAAAAGTTAACCTTTCAAAAATCACTCGAAACAGCTTTAGTGATGGATGCCGCAAGGAAAAGCGCTGCAAAAGTGCATAGTTCAACGATCGTTACTGACGTGCACCGTGTAACTGCTCAAAAGGCCTGGCAGAAAACAGTTGCAGTTAAAATGCCAGCGAAAGTAAAGCGTCAAAAATCACTGGCGGTGAGGCTCTCCATACACCTGAGCAAAGATTGCATAAATGTATCTGCGACGTGCTTTGGCTGTAGCTAGAAAGGACATATTCAGCGCCTATGTAAATCTGATATGAACGCAAAGTTATCTCACACAGGAGCACGCCACATGAATGTTCTTGCCAGTAAAGCAGAAGTGAGGTTAAACGGTATCGCATGGTCCACAAAAAGTGCCATAACCATAAGTCTTCTGATAAACAAAGCTTCCTCTTTGAAGTTGCAGGCCACAATTTCGCATCTACGCACCTACGCAGGTGCATTAGTGGAACCAACAGGAGCGGCAGAAGTTGCTGAGCAAAAAGATCAGTGTTTCGTAACCCTTCTATGTAACACAGGAGAAAAAGACCGCCACTTGTGAGCTGAGAGTGGTGACAGCAGGTGCGGCTCGGCTGGAACGCTGTTTTCTCCTGCAAGAAATTTTCCTCGTTAGGGGAGCTGAGGGATGCTGAAGCAACAGTAGACTTGAGAAACGTTTTTCACAAGCATAGTAACGTTTTTGAAGAAAAAAATTTGTGCAGTGCACTGAACATCGAAGCTGTAGGAAGTACGGGGCAGTGATTCGCCTGTCTTTCAGCGACGCTCACATGCACGGCAAGCGAGCTCGGCGTTCCAAATGTGCAACTTCTTCGGCGTCCATGGCTGAAAAGAAAACAGTAATTGTGATGCAGAGGCACCCTCTGTCTTCCTTATCTCCATCCTCATCACTTTCACATCCCTTTTCCACCCCTTGCTGTGCTATATTTTACTACATTACACGTGGCTATTCTATGCTTTACCTCCTACTTTCTTTTCTCATTCTGACATCTCTCTTCCTCGCACTCCTTTCCCTTTTTCACTCTCTTGCTATACTGGGCTATACACGGCTATGCTATGCTTTAAACTCCCGCTCCTCCTATCCCTCATATTCGCTTCCCTTTCCCAGCCCTTGCTATCCCCTTCAGGGGCGGTGGCTACGTTAATGCAAACTTGTTTATGCCGGTTGTGTCAGCCAATTGCAAAAACAGGTCAAGATACATTGCTCATTGGATAAACTAAACCTTTTCAATGTCGGTTTGTTTTGAATTGACTTCAGTGGTCTGAGTATGACTGTTATCGATCACTTTGGTGAAGGTACTGCGGTATTTCGCGGGCCGTTGGACGAGCCGCGCTTCAGGACCAAAGCTAAAGTACTACTTTTATTTTCCTGAAATGAGCAGGACTGAGAACTGCTCGCGCACACTTTAGGAGCCTATTATTTCACTCTTCTTTTGTGAAATGGAACGTGACTGACAACAAAAAAATCTGAGATTTAATTGCACACTAATTACAATTATTAACTGAAACTCCAACAAAACAACACATTGCTTTATTTTCTCCCGTGCAATCTACTATTGAGTGCCTTGTAATTATGCGATGGGAATTTGGCTCATTCGTAGACAGAGCATCATAATTCTCGTCTGAAGGGGCTATAGTAGCCTACACGTGGCTTGCTATACTATGCTGGATATGCTATGATTTTACTTCTCCCATTCTCACGCCATTCTCCTCACATCACTCGTAACTCTCACTTCCTTTTTCCGCCTACTTTGGTACACATGCATAAAGTACTTGGAAGTGCAAAAGACAAAATACTCAAGCAGAACTAGACAGGACGAGCACTCCACTTTCTGTTCTAGCCTAATTTCTAGTGCACAGGGCTGTTTCAGTCATTCTAAGAGCACTCGTCTTGTCTAGTTCTTGTGTGTTTCGGGTCTTTCGCGTTCAAGTACATTCATGGATCACTACAACTGGACCAACATTTTGTTCTTGTTTGGTATACATGGCTATGCTATAGACGGCTGTGCGTACGTGGTTTTGCTTGCGTTATGCTACGCATGACTATGCTATGCTTCGCCCTGCCATTTCCCTCCCCCCTCCCCCTGACTACCCTTCCCCGCACCTTACTATACCGTGTTATATATGGCTATGTTATGTATAGTTCTACCTGCATGGCGTCGTACATGGTTAGGCTATGCTATACCTTCTACCGTCTTCCTTTCCCCCGCCCCACCGTCACGTATTTCTCGCACCCCCCTTGCTTTACGTGGGCATGCAATACATGGGTTTTCCTGGCTCACGACAAGCGACTACTTGAGCCGACAACATACTCCCTTTCTCCTTTTCTTCTCGTCGCCGTCACTACCTTCTCCCGCCCTCCTGCGATACATGGCTACGCTATAACCATGTGTAGCACTAGCTGTGCTATACATGGTTTTTCCTGCATGACGCCGTACATGGCTATGCCTCTCCCTTCCGTCTTTCCCATTTCCTCACTCTCACTTCCTTTTTCTGCACTATGACTATACGATGCTATACATGGCTGTTATACATAATTTGCCCACGGACGCCATACATGGCTGTGCTATGATTTAATCTCTCCCTTGCTTGTTTCTGTCCTCGCTTCCCTTTCCAGCACCCGTACTATACCATACTATGCATGGCTATGCTATACATTGTTTTGCCTGCATGCCGCCATACAAAGCTATGCTACGTTTTACCCTGTCCCTTCCTGTTTTACATCTTCTTCACCCTCCCTTCCCTTTCCCTACATTGCTATGCTGTACATGGTTTTCCCAGCATCACACCAAACAGTGACATAGGATGGTAGCTGACATAGGATGACAGTGACATAGAATGATATAGGATAGTGACATAGGAGATTTCTTCCTTCCACCTCCCTCTCCCTTTCTCATTTCCCCTTATCCTCAACCTCACATCGCTGCTCCTCAGTCTCACTTTCCTTTCCTGCCCCCTTGCTACACATGGCTATGCTATAAATGGCTATGATATCATGATGTTGCCTGGGTTAGTCCAAGCGACATGCGACGACGACGACAGCATATGACAGCCCGAGCCCCTAAAATGCTCCCCACTTAAAACTTGGAGGTATTACGGAAGAGCAGACAGAACTCTTTCTCAGAAAGGATACTCGTTCAAATTTCATGAAGGCACGAACTGTGCCTTTCCACCTGATTCAGGTCTGTCAATAAGAGCTTGACAAAATGCAATCAGTTGGTTCGGTCGCGCCACTAGCCTCGTGAATGAATGCCACGCCGATGGTGCCGATTGTAAAGAAAGACGGAAACATCCACCTCTATTGTCCTCGAGGGCCACCACTGGAAACGCTGGCGCCACCGTCGGCGTGACGTGCTTGGCAGGATGACGCGGTCTCGGCGGCCGCGTCGGCTGCTTGTGGAGCGCTGCCGCGTGCTTTGTAAGTGGGTTTCAAGCTTCCCCTGCGCTGCGGTCGGTACGCATACGGAGGTTTTCGCGCATTTTGAACCCGACTGAACCCATTGTAACAGGAGTGGCTGCCTCCGAAAGCGATGAGCATGCTGCTATTACTGCTCGGTGCCGTAGTGCCGCACGTAAACGCGCAACGAAGTCCGGTGTAAGCCTGCACCGGTGTCCGTGGGACAAGAAACTGCGTGAAGAGTGCGTTGTGGTGCTAAGAACCGGCAAGCAGCGATCGGCTATGAGTCATGTGTACAACAAGCACTTCCGCGACGACGATTTTCGCTTCTGCGTCGGGGCTGTGATGTTGAGTAGGAGAAAGTGCGCACTGCGACGATTGTCCGCGCTCGCTTCCCGCCGGCTAATGGTGCTTATCTACCGCAGTATGGAAAAGGCGCTGCCTTTTGCATCCTGCGATTCCATCTCAGAACGTTCCTGTGCGACCTCTTGATAGTCGGCCCCGTGTTCAGCGTCGACAATATGGGCTGCAGATACTTGAGTGACTGTTTTGATACATTGGATTTAAACAATCGCAAGGTTCCTTGTGCATTCCCCTAAGATGACCGGAAGGCGATAGCCACCTTCTCTTTCTTGTCAGTCAATGTAATGATTTTCCCCGCCCCGCTCCAAAAAAGTTGTGCACCTAACGAGGTTTTGCACTGCCTCCATGATCGGCCCACCGATCACGGATGCTGTGCAAAGCGACCATGTCGTGTAAACACGTCATCATGTGACATCACGTTATGTGGCGTCATGGCGACGTCATGACGTCTTCACAAATTTGGGCAATCTGTGACGACATAATGACGACATATGCTGACGTCATCACGTGATGGTGATTTTTTTTGCATTATACTCGTGCCGGCGCCGACGAGGCGGGATGCCGATGGTCAATCTTCCGTTTTGATGAGGCACCGAAGGTTTTCGCCTTCATAACCTATATGCGACGTTTGCTGGTGGATGTACAGTCGCGCTCAATATGACTTGCAACACGCGAGCGCGTGGCCTCACGAATTCAAAGGTTGCGCATGGCTTCAACTTGTTTTTATTTCAATAACTAAATATTATTTTCTTATTTGACATCATACTTAAGTGAGAGAAACGCGTTTAGTAATGTAAATAAGGGCTAGTGGAAGCCATGCGCAATCTTTGAACTCGTGAGGCCACGCGCTCCCGTGTTGCAAGTCATATTGAGCTCGACTGTACATAGCGAGCGAGTCAAATGCTGCGGCTGATGTGTGCTGCATTTATGTTGGCAATAACATTCTTTCAGTCAATCGTGCATTCTCATGACGCAAGCGCTACGTGCTAAAAAAGCCCAAATTTACTTGCGCCACTCTCAAACTCAAGTTGGGCCTATCCAACCCCATGCATTTTTTTAGCCTTATTTATTTATGTGGAAAAGATGCCGCGCTGTTGTCGTTAGACTCGACATACGTCCCTAATTGCTGGGCAACTCGCCAAATAATGCTGGGCGTTAAAATTTTGCATTTCACTCTTTACGTGTTGTTGTTACCTTGCTTTGCAGCTGCAGGTTTGCTGAAATAACTTACTTTTCTTTCACCGCTATTTAAAGTTCAGGTAGGTCCTTGTTCACATCGACGTTTGCAGAACAAGTGCGGCGAACGTTACTGCATTTTCATTCGTTTCCTTGGCGTTGCATGCTACTACATGGCCTCGTAGACCACTTCTTTCCTATCAGCACTCTTGAAGTGGTGAAACTTTGGTCTATGAATTTGTTGATGGCAGAGAGCGACAAGTTCCGTGGAATGCAATGGAAACGATAATTAAGCAACATATTAAAAAAGGCATCGTATTTTCTCACGCTTTGTGTGACTACCAAACGAAACGAACACATTGAAATAACAGGAGGAGCGGCAATTGCTCGCTTAGAAGACCGATCTATATGCAGTGCGAGGCAACATGTCAAATGACATTGAAATATACATTAATTTTGACTGAAAAAAAAACGAAAAAAAAAAACGTCGAATCGTCGGGACGGGACATCACAAGTTGTCATAGGCGCGCCGAAGTCGTAGTTGCAACAAAAAAATGTGGAATCTCTGATAGCGTCCTCGCAACAATTTTTGCTTGTGTACTCACAAATTTTCATATTTTGTGGCCTAAAGTTCACGACACGGCGCCAAAACACGCTCGTAGCGAAAGCGAAACCATCAGTATGTACATACATGCAGACGCTCATACATGCAAAAGCTCCGTCGGTCGCCGCGAACCCGTGCGATCACTGACTTGAGGCTTCCTTCTATTATGCTCCATTTGATTACACAGGCAGTCTACTCTCACAAAATGTTTCACATAGTTTGTACTCAGCGACTGACTACATTTCACGCAAGAAGCCGGTTCAGGGGTCTCATCGCGGTGACCGCGTGAAGCGGGCGCTCCGTTTTCTGCAAAGAGACAGCGACTCTAAAATATGTTGTGCTTTCTTTTTGTCGAAAATTATCATTTTAATACTATAGAGCATATTTCGTTTCGAAAGTACGCACAGAATTGTCCTGGAACGCTTCCACAACGTGTTTTGTAGAGCGCCGACAGCAAATCTTATGGGGAGCGCGCGGCGATATCCTGCCTAGCACGCAATCGAGGCGCGCCCGATAGAGGGCGACTCCGTAACTCCTCGAGGCCAATAGCGAAAGTAAGATGGAAAACTGGGCGAGTTGGTGCAGATTCATCGTCGCTAACAGCGCGAAAAACACAGACGAAGACGAGAAGTGGACACGACACAGCGCTGACTTTCAACTAAAGTTTTATTGAAAAACGAGACATATATAACAGATGAACAGAACACCTCGTGACTGATCCGGCCGTTGCCTATCGACAAAATAAAGTACACTGCGCACCCAAGCATTGTCAAGTGGACACTGCAGATATAATACAAGTACAAAAAAAATAAATAAATAAATAAAGAAAGAAAGAAAGAAAGAAAGAAAGAAAGAAAGAAAGAAAGAAAGAAAGAAAGAAAGAAAGAAAGAAAAAGAAGAAAAAAAAAGGGAAAATAAAAATAAAGATAAAAATAATAAAAAACACACGAAATCACAAAAATCCTCATCCACCATCTAATATGACAACTTCAGTCAGCGCTGTGTCGTGTCCACTTCTCGTCTTCGTCTGTGTTTTTCGCGCTGTTAGCGACGATGAGCGAATACATGTCAACATTGAAGCATATGCTATGTGGACGTAGGTCCAGTCCTTTGTTTTGTTCGCCAAGCTTCCTTGTAGCGCGTTCTCGTGTGTTCCTTTGTTGTGTGGTATTCTTTTTTTCTCCCAATGGCGCAGGCAGACGGAAAGCAGCTGCGGTCCTGGACGATGTTGCCTATTGGTGGCAAGCAGGATGCTTTGCTCCAGCCGGCTGACCAGCTGTTGGCACAGCAGCTTCAAACATTTCAGCGTGTCGATGAGTTGTGCAACATGGTCATGGACCACGTGAGTAGTCTGGCCGTGAAGCCACAGAGAGTGGGTGAGCCACAGCTCCGACCGCAGGTCGCACTAGCCACGTATACGGGCTGCGACGACCTAGATTACTTTCTAGATGAAGTAGACAGCTATGCCAGAGCTATTGGTGCCGCGCAAGCATACATGATGGCTCAAATCCTGCCGTTGATTTTACGAGATGCCACAGGACGGTGGTGGAGGCTACAATCTTGCGAGAGTTGAGGCTTGGGCGAGTTGGTTCATAATTATAAAAGAGAAAAAACAGCGCAAATTTCAGACAGGACACACACGATGAAGAAGGCACGACAACAGCGCTGTTGTCGTACCTTCTTCATCTTGTGTGTCCTGTTTGAAATTTGCGCTGTTTTTTTTTCTTTTATAAGGCTACAATCTCCTTTCAGCACATAAACAGATTCAAAAAAGCGCTTTCGAGAGGAATTTCTGCCCCCTGGGTACGAGCTGCGAGTCCAGCGTGAGCTCGAACTGAGAACCCAGCATCCGGACGAAAGCTTGCTCGAGTGCGTCCGGACGATGTTTGAACTGCGCCGCCGAGCAGCACCGACTGTCTCGGAAAGGGACAGGGTCATTTGACAGAGTCATCCCAGATTCAGGCCGTTGTTATACGGGCGCACATTCGAACCTCTTGACCGTCTCCCACATGAGGGCCGCGGTGTACAAGACGCCCTATTAGCTAAGAGCACTGACGTGCCACCGCCAGTGCCGCAATCCGCTCTTGAACCGGCACCGGCCCGGCGCGCCACCGTTGCCAGTCCCTCATGCGACCTGAAGAGCCCAGGCGCATTCACGGCTGTCTCCTCCTGCGCCCTGGACGCCTTCGCGTATGAGCAAAGGCTGCGCGCAGCCCCATTCAATGCTGTATCAGGGGTAAGCTGTTCCAGTGAGCAAGTGTCCGCGGAGTGGCGTCATAGGGTATAGCGCTCGAGCTATAAAAGAGCGTAGTCGTCCGGTTCCCCAGTCCCGATATGCCGGGTTCACAAGTCCTGCGCGCACCGTCTGCGACGGGGCCCCTGCGATGGGTACTCCGGGGGTCCTACCTCCGAAAGGCGTGACTTCAGTAATAGGCCAACTGGCCAACACAGACATACTCAAGTCGTATGCTACCAGTGCGGCCAAACTGGTTATGTCAAGCGGCAGTGCTCTGCGCGCCGCAGTGCGAGTCAAGGACGTTCGGGAAACTGCTTCGGCCGGCGACACTAAGCACTGGCAGTATGTCGCAGCCGACGGCTACCAATGCCAGGAGCGTGGAACCGGTGCGTGATATGGAGGAACATCAAGCTGGTGAGTCAGTCATCATTCCCTCTGTTTTCTGTATAGCGCAGGTGCAGTCTCTAGAACCGATGATGAATGTTAAAGCGTTAGACATTATCGTACCTGTACTTCTTGATATTGGTTTAGGAATCTCTTTAATCGGTGATGCGTTGCTGGAAGAGTGCAAATCTAAAAAGCTCGAGCTTCGTAACGCAAATTTTGAATTGCGAATGGCATCAAACCACGTATCGAACGCTGAAGGTTGTGTTCGCTTACGGATACGCTGTAATGGAAAAACGAGGCGCCAGCGATTTGTTTGTCTACCTGCTGTATCAGTGCCATTGCTTCTGGACCCAGATTTTCTTGCTGACGAGGGGTTGACGCTCCTCTTTCCGGCAAGAGGCCACCGCCTTCATGGACAGTCCGAGACAACACCCTTTGCGGAGAAAACAGACTCCATGCCTGTACCAGGAAACATGGAAGGCGTGGCAGCCATGTACACCACGCTGCCGTCAGCAGTCATGTAATCTCTCAGCGACTTCAAGGGAACAAACCACCAGCGAAAGCAGCTGGAGGCCGTGCTGACACCGTTCTCGGGAATGTTCACAGAGCGTCCTGGGAAAACCGACGTGCTAGTGCATCGAATCAATACTCGCGACGCACAGCCTTGGCGTTGTCACCCGAGACCGCTGAGCCAGCACAAGCGAGCCGTTCTTGATAAAACGCAGGACGAGATTATCTACGCACAACCCTGTAACCTACGAAAAGTCTGTGGGCCTCGCCGGATGGTAGTGGCACCATAGAAAGACGGTAGGGCACGTCTTTGTGTGGACTACCGCAAGCTCAAAGCAACCGCGGTGAGAGATTCCTATCCTTTGCCGGCAATATCGAGCATAACCTTTGCGCTGGGAAACGCAAACTTCCTCACCCCTATCGACTGCTCTCGTGGATATCTGCAAATCGAGGTTCACCCTGACGATGTCCCGAAAACGGCATTCACATGCCATTGAGGTTTGTTGGAATTTGTGCGCATGCCTTTTGGTATTTACAATAGTCCCAGTTGGTATCAACGCATGATGGGTACGGTCTTGGGTGATGCAAAGTTTAATTATGCACTTTGGTATCTTGATGATGTGACGGCGTTTTCGCGCACATTTGAAGAGCACCTTGAACACTTAGGCCTACATACGGTGCTACAGCGCATGTTAGCAGCCGGCCTAACCTTATGCGGGAAAGCTGCCACTCGCTACAAGCAAGATCGAACTTGTTGTATCTGTTGTTGCCTTGTGTATTAAAACCAAACCCAGATGACCTCCGGGAAGATGCTGACTTCCCTCCACCCAGGAATACTAAGAGATTGTAAAGGTTTCTGGAATTATTGCTGTTTATCGTGACTTCCTTGACCAGTGCCGCAGACATCTCTTGATCACTAACTCCATTGCTGAAAAAACGCCCGAAATGGCTCTGGAACAGTCAGCAACAAGCAGATTTTTACACGCTTATAAAAGCGATTACGTGTAACGCCTCCCTTCAATTGCCAGTTCTTAACAAACATTTTGTGTAACAGACCAACGCCTGTGATTACAGATGTGGCGCAGTACTCTTACAGCAGTGTGCAGGCACAATCAGGCCTGTTGTTTTCACAAATGGAACTTAAACCGGTGCGGAACGTAACTACTCGGTAACAGAGAAAGGGTGTCCAGGTATGTATTATTTTACAGCGAAATCTGTTATGAAATGACGAAAGTCGATTTTGGTGGCGTAGTTGACTGACGCCGCCGCCACCGTTTCACTAACCATTATTGCAGGAAGTGAGATAAAATATCCAGGATCGAATGGAATATGAAGCTCGGACACAGAGCACAGAGAGCCCCACCGGTGCTTGGAATTCCGTCGCAAAAACACCCTATGCAGGCCGCATGTCGGGCAAAGAATCACGTTAGCACATGTATTACAGCATGGCAAAAATGTAAAATAACAACCAAACGTCACACAATGCGAATTGCGTAACGAGTCAGTCCTTTAAAGCGGCCAACCTATTATAGAAGGCTCGCTCTAATCCTTCATCGTCATCAGCTACAGCATCTTCATAGTGCACGTAATGCTTTACAGATGTGTAGCCGATACCTCGCTTCCCCGGAGAATATCGTATAATGGCATAACGGGTGGTTGACTGCTTCGAAAAACTTGATTACTTATGGCGTGCTCCCACGAGAGTTACGAACCAGCTTCAAGATTTCATTGTGATTGTGCGGCGCGTTCCGCGCAGGGCTTCCGGGCGTTTTTAAATGCGAAGCATTTCTTTGCGTACTGCAGACACTTTTAGCGTTTCTATCTGCGTATCTATAGCCGCCTACGTCTGGGTGATCTCGTGATTACCCATTTAACTTGGGGTAGACCAAAATTAGTATGTGAAAATAAGATGGTTTGACGAATATGGCTCGCTGGTCGTGACATGAATAATGACAATCCCGTCGCGTACGTCGTGAAAGTCTTTCGGGCAAACCCTGTGGCACATACCACGGGGCGGGTATGTGCCACAGGTATGCGGGTATGTGCCACAGGTGATTGACAGTTTAGACTACCCAGGAACGGCGAGACAGACATTGGTACTTTTAACGCCAGAGCGTTAAAAAGCTGACGTCATCAGCAGCGTTGACCGGACGAGTGCAAATAATAAATGCCAGGGTCCCAACAGGAATCGAACCCAAGCATTCTGCGTGGCAATCAAGCATTCTACCACAGAGCCACGCCAAGTCTCGGAACTGCTTTTCGAACAGACCCTAATGTTCGTGAAACGTCAATTGTCGTTGCAGTGCTGGCTATCCAATTTTATATACATTGCATATGTACTCCGATGATACAGCCGTCACGCCGAGTTAACATCAATTATTGTAAAGCGCCATCTACTGAAGTTGATATATGTTGCAGTGTCCAGGGCTACCATCCTGGCGAGCACAAGCGCTACATATCAGTTTACCGCTTCTGGTGTTGCTACTGCCCATGTTGCTGTTGGCATCATTAGCAACTGTAAACAACTTGTTATGCAAAACATATCCGACTGTGGAACATGTCTGTGCGTACAACATTTGTACATATATTTAGCGTAATTTCGTAACGTTTCGCTCAATAAAACATTACAACACAGTCACCTTCCCTCCGCCTGCTTCGCATAACATCGAATCCCAAGGTACGTGGAATCTGCCGAATTTTTTTGCTCTAAGGTATGACACGATTTTAGATGGGACACAGTTTGTCTTTCAGACGATCGCCTACTTCCTCCGGATGCTCAATCCGATAGGCGCTCATCTTGCAGCGCTCTGACAGAAAGCGAGGGAGACATTTTGACATGTCCCGACCTGCACGACTATTGTATCGCTGGTATGAAAGGTGGGAGGGCAATGGTGATTGAGAAGGAAAAAAGCGGAAAAAGAAAGAAAAGGAAGAAAAACGAAAAAAAAGTGGAAGAAAAAATTAAAAAAAAAGGGGGGAGAGATAAAAAAAGAAAAAAAACAGAAATTGCGGAGAAGAATGGGGATGTGGAGAGAAAGGGAGTGCATATTCTCAACCGCAAAACCACAGTGAGGCGCGGGTTGGTGCGGGATTTTTTTTTAGAACAGTCGTAATATATCCTTGTGGGTGGTTCTTGACTAACCCTGCTTCATCTTCAGTTCTTGAGGCTTGGGTTGATACCTCCTTCAGCCTGGACGTCATCTTCCACTACATTACGTAACAATTAGTCCTTGATTGTCGGCTGGTCTTACCTGAATAGGTGTGTATATTGCTTGACGCTGTGATGGGCTCTGCTCAGGGGTGCTGCTATTCGACACTCATTGCTGGTGGTTGTTATCAATTGTACCATTTTGGAAGGTGGGTACACAACAAGATATCCAAGGACTGTCCTGTTAGGTGTTGCCGGAGAAAGTTCCGTCCTTATGATGATACGCTTAGTACCGGATGTCGTACGGACGTGCGCCATTGCCTAGCCCGAACGGGGGGGTCGGCTCTCCGCCACTGCTGGTATCGGGTCTATGTATGAAGGGTGTCGTTTGAGATTTTAAGAGTTGACTTGAAGTTCAGATTTGTGGGATGTTGTCGATGACCATCCTTTTTATTTCCTGAGTTGTATGGTAAGCTTGTTGTTTTTTTTTGTTTTTTTTTACTGTAGGTTGTTTTCGTTTTTTCGTGTTGCTTCCTAACAGATGCACGAGTTTGTTTTGTTGCGTTTGTGTTAGTTCACATTCCTAACGATAATGGTTCAAAGTTGAAACTGTTTGGTCATATTCGCGTTTCGATGAGTTGGAGAAATACAATCCAAAAAATGCGAAAATCTTCCATGACCTGAAACAGCTCGGGCTGTATACGAGTTAACATTTCAGTTTTCGGGGATCAATTTAATTGTTTGAACCCATGCGTACGTGTAACTGTTTTTTTTCTTCCGTTAGCCAAATAGCATTTCATTTCTTTCTTGGGAGAGTATTTAGGCGTTTTTTTTTAAATCTTTTTGTGGTTGGTAGGTATGTTCGTTCTCCGACTGTACTTGCCTCTTTGGCTAAGGTGTCAGCTATGTTATTTCCATTATTCCTCCTGTGTCCTTCAAAAAAAATTTAATGTAAGTGTTTCGTTTCGTATTTTTATTGTCCTTTCTTGATGTTTACTATCAGTGGGTTCTTGTTCACGGCGTTCTGTAAGGCTTCTCTGTCAGTATATGATATGTATATGTATTGTATGCTAATATTCGTATGTATTCTATTGCTTTCGCTAGAGCTATTGCTTCGCCTTGAAAGCTTGAATTGTTCAGCCTTTATTACTTCCCCTGCAGCATTAATTTCCACGAAAGCCGTTCCGACCGTCTCGTCATTTTTAGCATCGTCTCTGTATATTTTAATGTTTGCGTTTGTCGATCTGTCTATAAATCCAAAGGACAGATGTGTTGCGAGATGAAATTCCCAGGGATAAAATTCTGCTGATATCTGGTTCTCAGTGAACGCTACATCGTTTCTGGTAAAGCTTTTGTCTTGTGGAAATATTTGAATGATCTCTATTTCCTGTGCGCTCCTTCTGGTTATGGGCGGCATATTGAAGAAGCTGTTTAGCGATTAATTAGATGTCGTTCTATAAGCCTTGGTGCCTTGGTGAGTAAAATTAACCGCAATCTTCACCTATTTTGAAGACATGTTTAAACTTCGCGCAGGAGACAACACGTTAGGAACGTGGAACACGCACACACGAAGCGTCAACTTCAAATTGTGTTTATTTCTTGAAGTTACAGAATTTATAAATTTCAACAAGGAACAATCGCACCTCTAATCCTACATTGTGTGGAAATGTGACAAGACCACGTCCGCCTTACAATCCCGGAAGGATACTATTGTACCCATCTTAGAAATCAATTCCCATGCATGATAAAGATAATGAGGGTGAACTAATACAAGTGTCACCTCTTTTTAGTATGAATAATGCCTCGGTGACCCCTCTTTCTATTCTTGTTCTTGCCTTGGAAAGAAATTTTGTTTTTTGAAGCTGAGAGATAAACACAGTCGGAGACACAGCTCAAACAATCCAACTGCAGCAGGTGCCCTTACGTTGGTGTCGCTCTCCAAGCCAAGCCAGGCGATCCACTGCGGAGAGGCGTCGCACCGGCGCTTTCTCGGAGCCTCGTCGCTGCGGTACCACGTGACTAGGCAAAAATATAATGCCTTCTTTTCCGGCGCTTGGTCACTCAGTGTCGCCATGGATGGCACGTCACTAGGTAATCTATATGTGTGCTTCAACGCAACGTACAGGCTGAAGGAACTCATCCAGTGCATATATGAACACCGGAGGCTGCGAAACCTCAAGGAAAGACAAAAATACTTTCTCAAACATCGGAGCAAAGGGGGGGGGGGGGGGGGCGGTCAGGGTTAGACGTTACAGAAGAGCTTACCAAGCACCGAAGCGTGCAAATATTGAAGTCACTGCAGCCGCCGCCTCTCTTCTTAGTCTTTCAAAAGCCAAGCCAAACACACTTTTCGCGCGTTATAACTAGGTTTACGGGTGTTCAACCTCAGGAGTCCTTGTTCCATTCTTCGCGTTTTGGGTAAAAGTCGCTGGGTCACTGAAGGAACCTTCATCATAGACACCGAACGCTCTCACCTTATTAAGCTGAAGGCTTTAGCTTTTTTCGCTTGTGGTGTCTAGCTTCCTTTCATATGCATGTTTACTCACCTAAGAAACGAAGAACGAAGAGAACACAAAAGAACGTCTGTACACTAGACCTGAGTCACTACGGAAGACTTTTCTCAGCGGAAAACACTAATATCTGAACACTCACGCTTGCGTACAGAAGCATCCATGTCCGTCCATCAACCACGGCGTGAAAAACTAGAAAAGGAAGAAACAGTGTTGGACATGAGTGCTGATGTAGGCATATACTGGCCTTTTTTAGGGTGTATATGCTGCTTTATGTGTGCGTTAAACTTTCAGTCTTCATAATAAGACTTTTGAGGGCCTAGTTAGTGAATACCAGGGCTCAGCAGTATCGCGACACACGAGCGTCGTGAAAGTGTCGTGAAAGTATTCATTTAGTACTGCAGAAGAACTGAAAAGTATTCATTTAGCACCTACAGTAAGTGTCTAGGTGTTCTTTTCGAAGAGCACATGTCATGGGATCCTCACGTAGAAGCTACGGCAACCAAATTTGCTCGAGTTGCCGGTATATTGTGTAAGGCGCGTTATTCACTTCCCACAAATGTGAAGCTACTTATTCACATCCCTTTATTTACGACAGCTTTAAGCTACTGCCATCTAGTATGGGGGTACTACAAGTGTTTCTGACATGAGTAAATTACACATAATACAAAGAGAGAGAGAGAGAAATAGATGGAAAGGGAAAAGCAGGGAGGTTAACCTGGTACAGTAAGCGGTTTGCTACCCTGCACAGGGGGTGGGAAAAAGGGGGGTTGTAAAGAGGACAGAGAGAGAGAGATAAAATAAAAACGAAAAAAAAACACACACACACACATGAACGCACACGGACGACGTTCAAATCAAAGTCGTTCAGAAAGGCCACTTGAACGCAGGAAGCGCAGTAGCGCTTTCAGAGCCTTCTTCTTAGACATTGGGTCCGGTCGATGGCGCAGGATTCGTTCTTCCGAAAGAGTTCGGTCATCCAGTTTATCAAGTGCGTTGCGAAGCGACTGTCTCTGTAAACAGTACTGTGGGCACTCACACAGAACGTGGTGAATAGTTTCATCACTGCCGCAGTGCTCACATGCTGCGGTGTCGGCCATCCCTATACGGAACGCGTACGCGTGCGTAAATGCAACACCCAACCATAATCTACATAAAAGGGTAGCGTCAAGTCGGCGTAGTCCTGGAGGAATTCGGAGGCTGAGTGTTGGATCCAGGGAATGTAGTCGTGCGTGCTTGAACTGCGGCTCGTTCCACTGTGACGTGGTGCATTGGCGCGCAAGCACGCGGAGCTTCCATGCAGCGTCAGTCCTAGAGAGCGGTATTGATATATGTCTGTTTTCTCTATGGGCTGAACGGGCAGCTCGATCGGCCCGTTCATTGCCGATAATCCCACAGTGACTTGGGAGCCATTGAAACGATATTTCATGTCCTTTCTGAAGTAAGCGGTGTGCCTCTTCTGCAATTTCAAGTACCAGTTGCTCGTTCGGGCCGCGGCGTAAAGGTGACAGAAGGGATTGCAGTGCCGCCTTTGAGTCACTGAAGATTGCCCATTTTTGTGTCCGTTCATCAGTAATGAAATTCAATGCGACACGAAGCGCTGCGAGCTCTGCTGCTGTCGATGTCGTCAGATGAGAGGTCTTAAATTGGATTGTTGTGGCTTTCATAGGTATCACGACGGCTGCGGTTGAGCTGTTTGGCATAACAGAGCCGTCGGTATATACGTGCATTGAGCCTCGGTACTTCTCATATAGCAGGAGTAAAGCGAGCTGTTTAATAGCCGGTGTCGACATGTCTGATTTTTTTACGGATGCCAGGTATTGTCAGACTGATGCTAGGCTGAGCCAGGCACCACGGAGGGATCGAAGGTCTCGTGGCGGGCGTAAAGCATGTTGGCAAATACTCGCGATACACGGCAATCGTTTGGCAAAAGGAGGTACGTGGTCTGTCTGCTGGTAAAGAAGCTAGGTGGTGGCGGGGAGTCCGAGCAAGATGTCTTATATGCGTCCTGAGTGTTTCAACGTCAATGTGTGTCTTGACGAGGTGGTCTCTGGCGATCGCTATAGAAGCCGCCGTCGATGCGCTAACAGGCAAGCCTAGGCAGATTCGGAGCGCTTGGGCCTGAACGCTTACACATAATACAAAAAAGCCGTTCGAGCCATTGCGAATGCTTCATACGAAAGTCACGCAGAACCTCTTTTTTCGCAAGTTCCATTTGATTTCCCTTCCAGACCTTTATGAACTTATCCTCATTAGACGCTATGAATTACAGCTCAGAAGAAAATACGAGTCCCTTAAAAGCATCGCCTACATGTAAGTTAACGTAAATACACGTGACACCCGATTTCGCGAAATGTCGGAGGTTCCGCGTTCTATAATACTTATGGGGCAGAAAGATTGTGCGTACAATTATCGCATCTCCTAAATAAATATGTTTCGTAGCGTCCACATCATATCGCTTTCAGTTATCGCGCTTCATGTCTTTTCTCTTTTAAATGCGAATTATTTCTTTGCGTGCTGCAGGTTCTTTTAGCGCGTCTGTCTACGTAAATATTTATCAGTCTATCGCCGCCTACGTCTGGGTGCTTTCGTGATCACCCCCCTTAACTTGGGGAAACCAAAATTAGTATGGGAGGGTAACATGGTTTGACGAATATGACTTGCTGGTCATGACATGAATAATGTCATGATCCCGTCGCATACGTTTTGAAACACTTTCCGCCAGACGCATGTGGCACATATCCGTATACCACGTGCGGGTGTGTGCCACATGTATGCCAGTATGTGCCACAGGCGTCTGACAGTTTATATCTACCCAAGAATGGCGAGACAGACAGTGTTAATGAGAACTAGCCGACAATGATGCCAAGGAAAGTATAGGGGATGTTTCTAGAAGTAGTTGTATTGTAAATGTGAAGAAAGAATAGTGAACGAAAAAGATAACTTGCCACCGGCAGGGACCGAACATGCGACCTTCGAATAACGCGTCCGATGCTCTACCACTGAGCTACGGTGGCGGTCATCCCTCCGTCTACTTTATAGGGTATATATGTGCATTTGTCAGTCAGCGCCGCCTGTTGCCATTACGGCGAGTGTGGAACACTCTTTTCGCCTGTTGGCGTCACGTAGCACGTGACGCCAACAGGCAAAATTGTCTGCTAGCTCATCATTGTCTGCTAGTTCATCAATATTACTGTGTTTAAAAGAAAAAGAAATACCAAACAGCGCCGAAAAGTCTAACAGTATCCCATAATCAATTCTTGCCCAATCCCCCCTGAGTGTGTATGAGCCATGTCAGAGGCAACAACAGCGTCGGCTTCTGCGTTGTGGACACTCGCAGCGCGTTGCTCAAATACAAACACGTAACAACTATGACAGTTGTTAGTTCACGCTTATCCTGTGTATACATATGCGTCCTTTTCGAGTGTCCTCTGTGCAGCGCCAGTGCGCGGCAAATATCGAGTGGCTTGTCGTTCTTCGTGTGACATTCTAATTTCTTGCTATCACGTTCATTGCTTCGCGCTAGTGGCGAAACTGTGACTTTTTTATTTGAATAGAAACATCCCACACGTCGTGAGTACAAATTGATTGGACAATTCTGAATCACACAAAAACGTTTATTTCAGCAGGCGTGACCTCTATGGGGTACGCCTAGAGAGTTCGAGAGCTTGAGGAATGAAATACGTTCACACTCAAAAAAAAAAAGATACAGAAACACGTGTCATGTGTTGAACATGTCACCACTGATTGCTTCCTAATAAAAATCGCGTATGAAGGACCTTCAGAGCACTCGAAGAGTTGGAATAAGTTATCGATTCATTGTACTTCGCAATATAAAGGGCTTAACATTCGAATACGTTCCAATAAATGACCGCTTTTCACATAGGGCCGGAACAACTCAATTTTGGCTGTGAAAAACATGAATGAATGAGTGCAATAATGCGTCGACGTTGACGCATTTAAAAGCAAATTGTCGCAACATTATCAACAATGCTGCACGAACTCGAAGCTACAGTCCAGTCGGCCAGATATAGTAGCGCCCATACTGAAACGCGGCTGCACTCTTTTATTTTAGACCACGAGTTCGGGCCTCCGGCACATGCTATTTTGCGCGAATACAGGAAAGTGTAGCTTTACTTATCTGTTTCGCCACGGGATGTCCTACGCACTTATTCCCATAGTAGCTGACAGTGAAACAATATGTAAGTTGCGCTCAAAGAATGCAGTCGCCTGCGTTTATTCTGTCTACAGACCACGTGATGCAGAAGTGTCATATTAGAATCATTTTACGATTATATGATGACACACATACATCCCTAGCATATCAACGCGAACATGGCAAAGACACAAGACGAGAAGGCCCCAGTGCGACCGCTCTGCGACCGCTCTGCGTTCGCTTTTGTTTTAATAAACTACAGTTCTTAGATAGCGCTCGTCGCTGGTCCTTCTCGTCTTGTGTCTCCCTCATCGTTGCACTGATTTTCCAAGTATGCATCATTTCCAACTCGCGCACCTCTCTACCTACACTTATATCGCGGCAAAATTTTAATAGCAGGCAATTTCAGTCTGACTTCAACTGGCGCTCGCTAAAATCCGTCGACAATGGCTGGCAAAGTGACTGGAGATATCATGTTCGCATTTAACCTTCCAGAAGTTTGTAAATTTGCAAACACGCAATAGTGCATTTTGGACTAAGTTCTTGATATTGCCGCGGGCGTTTGTTGTTCCAATTTTGCTGTATTTGGTTTACGCCCACAAAGCCTGTCAGCAATGTTCGGCGCAGAGCGCGCCTTAGTGTTTGAGAAGCTTCACGTTTATAGTAGAACATTTTAACGCGATAGCGTTAAAGAGCTCGTTTCGTAGAAATTCCGGCGTCGGCGTCGTTGATTGTGATCGAAAAATCATCATCTTGTCCGTGATCGAAAAATCGAGAAAGATGCAAATAAAATAAATAATAAAAATTTTCGGGTCCGAGTGAGGATCGAACCCGGGTTGTCTGCGTGGCAAGCAGGTATTCTACCACACAGCCATGCCTCTGCTTTGAAATACTGTGAAAATAACTTCCTCTGCTTGGAAATGCAGTGAAAATAACTTCCATGCTTCGCAAACGCAAGCGTCCTTTATATAGGCGTCGCAATATAACATGTAATATCCCAGGAATATTGCGTGGTACAAGCGTACATTGCCATCGGGCGTCAGAATATGTGACTATCATAACGATTCCACAGTTTAAAGCCAGCCACCCATTACAAACGGCACACACCTTACTGCGCGTACTCCCTTAACACCACGTAGTGGGTGCATAGCAAGTTCGAAAACATTTCCCACATTTGCCGCGCATAATTTCTCCTGGTTTAAAGCATACTACCCATTACATAGTATGCACTAAGTGATTGAAGTACGCACTAGGGACGGGATATCGCTATCGCGTTCAACTCTTAAAGGCGAAGCTTAAGGGTCCCCAAATTTTTTTTGTTAAGATTGCGCGCACGACGCGAACACTCAAGCTTATTCCATAGCTTGCGCGAACACCAGTGATAAGACTGGAAAGTTCGACGCGTGATGTATAAAAAGACGGCCCGTCCCAACCATGATCAATTTTTGGACGACCGACGCTCTGTGCACCATTATCAGTGTGCAGCGTGCATTGATTGCTGTAATTTGAGTTTCCGTTTCTAGGCCACAAGTTCGGCCAAATAAAAGAGTTTCACCTTGAAGACGCCCACTGCTCCTTTCGTCAACGTCACGACCACGTGACCATATTGTTCTTAACAGTGATCACTTTAGATAACGCCCGTATAATGTAGAGGTATGTGGAGGCCGTAACATGGTCATATGGAGTTTTACAACTGAGGTACTATTTATTTACTTTCTTTCACTGCATTTCAATGTTCCCAAAATTATTACTAGAACAGCAATAAATCTCACAAAGATGCCTGTGCTGTCCCGGTGCCAAGGGAGCATGCTACTGTATATGCTACAAACATTCTGAGAGAATAGACAGCCTAAATCTTTTGCAGTGCAACGTATCACACATGGTGCATCAAAACGCAACGAGGAATGACGTGCTTGCACCGTTTTGTCGTGATTGCTCTCACGATTTCATAAAACATCAGGTGTTTGTTTCTTTTAGGGGCGAAGCTCCTTAGGGCATAGGCTAGTCCGGCGTCCTGCGTCGTTGTCGTCGTAGCCACCCCTGGGCGTTGCAGATGACGCTGCCATCACGGCACAGCACATGGAATGTACCCACTATGCGTCATAACGATGACGCTGATGAGGATCATGACGCTGATGACGATGACGATCGCGATGCCATACAACACATGACATCGCGATATGTTCTTACGTGCATATTGTTTGACCACATGCAACCAACCACCATCCGAGGAACCTGCATCGATCTCGTCTTTGCAAACTTTCCACTACGACCCATCCAGGAACTACTCTCCCTCCATTTCACCGACCATAAAGCCATAAAGCCGTAAGACCATAAAGTCTGTCACGTCTTTGATGATGTAGGCGAATTTCACGGAAGATTCACGGTTTACCGATGAACCTCTGGAGCTTCGCCCACTCATCATCATTCACTCCGTGGATATGCTGCGATTTATTTTTACTTCAGCTTTGGCTGTACCCGACCACAAAGTAAACAGCGAAACAAGTTGGTAACCCAGCAAACACGCACTCAAGCCCTTGAATAGACGTATATCACATGCAGCAGATGAGCTGCCATCAGCGAAGCTGCTGTTTTGTCAGCGCGCTCTTGTTAGACACAGAACACTCATGCCAAATGATTAACTGCTCACAAAATAAAGTTAACGTTTTGTGTTTACTTGTGGTCTTAAGGAAATATGGAAAATTTCGACGAACTTGGGAAAACTTTGCAGTACAACGCGTAGCCGTACAAGACGTGTGATTGTCTTATCTAGCTATGCTCGCGACAATCTCCGAATCTCCTGAACGGCATATACCGTTCGTCTTGTCAAGCTTCTGTATCTTAGTCTTGCCATCTTAATGCTTGGCAGCGAGGCGCGACAACCAATGCATATGACCACGCGTAGTCTGGTGTGTGATATCGCTAAGCGAGTAGCAACAGTGAGCAGATGCAAGATGGACGGACGCACTATGTCCTCCACTTACCGTGCATCGCCTAACTTAAGTTTAACGAAAAGATCAATTAAAAACAATGTACCCCAAAGGGCAGATTCCACCTTTTACTCAAATTTATTCCGTTCTAAAAACTTGAGAGTTGCAGGAAATGTGAACACAACTGCATTACATTGTTTTATCAGATATTTGGATGCCCAGCAACCGTTAGGATCGCGTTAGGATCGCGCCTGTGTCTTGTCTATTTTCTGTCCGTCCTTGTCAAGTGTGCGCTGTTTTCACCTCAGTATTCTCATGACGCTGATTCCCACAAGACGTGGGATCTACTTAATTTTTTATTGAATTTTCATTTTCTTTTAATTATACTCCTCTGCGCCAGAGGCATTACAGAGGGGAGTGGTAAAAGCCCATACATAAAAAAATAAGAAAAAAAGGAACAAGATATAGAAATACAGTAGAAACGTACAGGAAGTTAGAAAGAGCCTGAGTATGCAATATTTGCTACGGGATTGCGGAAATGTTCATACTGATTAATGCTTACAACGTCAGCGAGAATGCTATCCCAATCGCGAGAGGTTCGTGCTAAAAATGATTGATAAAAGTACATAATATTACGTAAAGTAAATCCGACTTTGTGACGCTGGTCAGAGCGATGGGATGCATAGAATTGCTGACAGATGATACGATCACGTAGTGCAGGATGATGATACATTTTATTTAACAAGGCAATGTGTCAAGCTTTTCAGCGCAATGATAATTATGAGAGGGAAAGGTGTGATTTCACACAAGTTATACTGGCGGTGCGGCTGTAAGTAGCGTGATTGAAACGTGCGGAGTTGTATTGAACCACCTCTATAGCAGTAATTAAGTTTATGTGGGAAGGATCCGACCCCAGTGCAGCATACAACAATTTCGATCGGATTAGTGCTGTACAGGGCACGAGTTTCAATGAGGAAGGAAAGCGATAAAAATTTAGACGAAGATCCCTTAACATGCGATTAGCTTTGTTAAGTAATGTTCGATATGAGTAGACCAGTTTAGGTTTGCAATATGTAAACATCTTTTTTTATAGGTATTTATATGAAGTTACTAAATCCAATATAATGTTATCAATGGCATATGGTGGTGGAGAGGAAGATTTTCTAGAAGCGCGTATTAATTTACATTAATTAATATTTAGTCGCATGTACCATACATTACACCAATTTACGAATGTGCCAAAATGAGGCTGAAGTGAGGAAGAATCACTGACGTTGTTTCAAAAGTGTCAGCATCGCCCTTAGGGCGAAACTTATTTTTTGAACTTTCGCTCACTGGTTATCTTTCTGAAAACAAGAGAGTGTAGAATAATATTAGAGTTTACAATGGAAGGAAGATCATTAATACAGATTACGAATAATAAAGGCCCATGGACTGAGCCTTGAGGAAATCCTTAATTCACATTTGTCAACTCAATGTTAAAAATATTCAAGGAAAGAAATTGTGAACGGTTTAATGAAAACACTCAATGCATTTCAGTAAATCACTATCAATATTAAGCGCGTTTAGTTTGAGCAGTAGCAGTTTATAACATACCTTGTCGAATGCAATAGAAAAATCTAAAGATATGCAATAAATTATTGATTATCGGTCTAGAACTTGATGTGGAGCATGAGTAAAGGATACAAGCTGAGTTTCACTTGAGTAATGTACCCTAAAACTTTGTTGTGCTGAACAGAAGAGGTGGATTCAAGGAAAGTGACAAAGTTAGTGAAAACAACTTTGTCAAACATAGGCTCAAACATTTTACAACATGTGCTAGCTAAAGAAATGGGGCAATAGTTAAGAGATGTTTTGATGCCAGTCTTGTGGATTGGAGTAACATTCTCAATTTTCCACTCATCTGGAAGAACGGACTGGTGAAGAGACTGTATTGAAAAGTTTAGATAAAATAACGCAGCGTAGGCCGAAGTGTTTTTCAGAAACTTGGTACTAATATTATCAAAGCCGGGAGCTGTATGAAGGCTTTGTTCACCAATGAGCTTAAGAACACCGAGTGTACTGATTATCGTAAGCGGCATACTTTCAAAGGTATAACATAGTTTCAAAAGTATCAGCATCGCCCTTAAGGTGAAACTGGTTCTTTGAACTTTGGCTCAATTGTTCTACCTAGAAAAAATGTCTGGCTTGCACAAGATTCGTCGAACCGATATTAAAATATTGCGAGGTTGCGTGGTTTCCATACACTAACAACAACATTCTTACACTTCAATGTGTGCAAAAGAAAGCTGTGCCGTTATTTTCGATCGCTACAGGCACACAGATTCCCCAAGAGAACTGCAATTGTCTCGCCTCATGACTTTGGCTGGCCGAATCAAAGTGCACATGACATTCTGTCATTCATTGTTACTAGTGGTGTGCCAATACAGAAATTTTGTCTATGGAACTGTGCCAAATAGTGCCGAATATCAAATACGAAATATCTTATTGAAAATTGCATCAAATAACGAAGAAACAAAATGCGCTCATGTCCTTGAGCACATACAATGGTGAGTGACTGCTACGGAAAGTCTACAAATTGTCATGCAGAAACACAGGGACTTCCACAGGACCTGGCTTCAGGCTCTGTCGCCGTGATCTTGCGGTGTTTCCTGTATTTGAAGACATGCGCTCAGTGGCCACCTAGGTTGCAGGGACAGCAAAATATCGCAAAGCAATTTTGGCGATGCTTAGATAAAGTGTTAGAGTGAACAACTGTGTGTGTTCGTATTCCATGATCTGAAGTAAAAGGCGCGAAGACGACGACGGACGAGAAGAGACACGCACACTCACACTAAGAAACTTCCAACAAGGTTTTGTTGGAAACCTTGTAGGGGTTCTGCTATCCCCTTTAAAGCCATTTGCGCCTCGTGGCGCACGCGTGTCTCGCGGATTAGCAGCGGTTAGGTTGAACAGCCTGCGAGCGAGAAATGACGCTGTGTTCGCGCGCCTTGAGGTTTCTGCGGCAGCGCAAGCAGCGCCGCCGCGCTGCTGCGTCTGAGAGGTCAGGCCGGCGCACGGAAAACAGTGGGGAGTCTCTTTGGAGTTTAGCAGAGCGGCTAAAGGGACGTGTCCTGCGGAGAATCCGCGGGGGGACGGCAACCGCGGGTCGTTCTCCTGGATACCTGGTGGTGAGCCGACCGTCGGCGACGCGCCCGCATTCGCGGTACCATGATGTCCTGTTTGTGTGTTGTATTGGAATATTTTATAAGGATGTTCAGCGTGACTAGCGATGTATTGAATTCGGCTGGCGATAACGTGGTTTGTAAAAACAAGTGAATAAATACGCACGTGTCTGTTTCGTTTGCCCACGGCGTCTGCTGTGTCCGTGTGTTCTGAGAGCGCGGCTCATGTCGAGACCCTACATGGCGCTATCGAAAAAAAAGCAGTGTTCCCCATGTCTCCCAGTGCGTTTCAGCGCGACGGGTGACACTGGAAACCACGGCTGGGCAGAGATACTCTAAAAAGTATTCCGGACAACAGATATCAAAATACATGGGTTGGAAGCCTAAAAAACAGATACTGGAGATACATTTGTCTTTGACGTAGCTGGATATTTCGGAGATATTTTTGCAAACAGACGAAAAAAGTATCCCGAATACAGATACAGCAATACAGATACTGAAATACTTTTTTTTTTATTTCGAGGATGTTCATACTCTGCAAAATTATCTAAGTGCAGCATACTGTAAATGTAAAAGCGTGCAATTTATTTATTTAGCACAGAACTGCACTTCCGGGGCCTGTTGAGCTTCTGCTCATATTCTGACGTACCGTTTGGATGTACCCTCCGAGAATAAATAAAACGTATTCGAGCTCAATAGATAGTATGACAGCTATAGAGACACAACTATAACAACGCGGAAAAAAATACACATTTCTTGCCTTGAGATGTACTTTGAAGTTTGACGTGGACGTCCGCGAACCGGAAATTACCTTTTCACAAAGTTTGCAGTCTGTTTTGAGCACCGAAGCATTGGATCCGTCCTCTACGGGTTCAAAGAGCATGCCAACCAGTATAGGCCATGCTCTACGGCCTTCACTTTTCGCCATTGCACGGTCTTGTGAAGTGTACTTCAGTGGTGCCTTGCCCATCGTTGCCGTCACCAAGACTGCAACTCGTGCGACTATAGTGTCGTGACTCGAGGGCTAAACCGTCCTACTGTACAACCGACACCACTTCACTACAGTAGACACGGCTCGGCCAAGTGTTGCCAGACGAGGACTGTCTCGCCCACAAAGAGTGCACACATTTCACTGTGGCTGGTGCGGCGATGACAGGTCATCGAACGTTCATCATGTTAACACACGCACAAACATTTACACACGATCGGGTGGCGGAGGGCCATCGACCATGAGAAGAAATAGTTCCCTGCAATGTGACTTGGCGGGGATGACATATGCGCTTCGGCACTCCTTGGTAGAACAAATTTTTTCGACCCGTTCGAAGACACTGCCTTGAAAGACAGCTACCTAGTTTCGTCGGCACCGGGCCAGACGGCTGCGGACTCCACTGTTTTACCTACGCGAACTGGAGCCCTGTAGGTCAAAACTACACTATTCAGACATTGGTTTCCCAAAATCACGTTCTTTGGGGATGAGATGGTTTCAATCCTCCTAGGTCTCCTACCAGCTCTCTCAAAACAGAAAGTGGGAACAGGGACAGTTGCTCATTTCACAGACTGCTCGCTGGACGCTGCCATAATCCTTTCTGGGCTGTGCTAAACAGGCTTGACTCCCCAAAATGCCCTGTCGAGGTTGTGGCGTCAGGCTTTTTACTCCCGTGCGCAACCCAGCATGCTGTTTTTTTTTTCCTGTGAAAAGGTCAATAAGATACTAGAGCAAGCACTCGTTGCTTGGGCCGAAAAAGGCCAAAGCAACGAGTGTCTCTTCGCGAGCACGAAGAGACTAAAATCAGCGTTTCTGAGCGAGAAAATAAAAATGTTGGCTACCGGAATTAGTAATAACGTGAATGAACGAATTAATAATAACGTGAATGAACGAACTTTCAAGTGTGGCGTAGAGGTAGCGTTTCACACTTAGAATGTGTAGTACGTTGAGGTGGTGGGTTTGACTACTGCGCCCTCGTATTCTTTTTTTTCGCTTTTTTTTTGTCGCAGTGCTCGCGTTTCAGCCTTAATTAGGATGTGGGCACGACCCAAATTTAAAAAAACTATTTAAAAGCATGATTTCTGTCCATAACGGGTGTCCCAGTGTGCAGCGTGCAGCGTGCCAGCATACAGCGTGCCTCGTGCAGCGTGCCAGCCAGTGCGCAGGGCCACACTGGTCCGATAATCAGGTAAGGCGCACGGACAGTGCCACTGGGTTTTACGCTATACTCCGTTTCACAAGCTGTTGGCAGTACTGTGGAAGGTACGTGCGCCCTAAGCCGATCACGACAGAGCGCACTACATAATTGTGTTCCTACGCGAATGTCACTTCCGTGAACCTTGGAATAATGTGTACTATACTAATTAACTTTTTTTAGTTTTGTAGCAGGTGGCGCTTGGCACCATCTTGATCTGTTCTGTTTAGTTTTTGACGGGCCGACTTCCGTTCCAAAGGAACTGGCTTTGCCTATTAATATTTAGTGTGACTTGTTCCTATGAATTTTCGTCACGTCAGAGATTTTTTTAATTGATTAAGCCACGGGTATAAAAAATATTTACTTTAATCATTCAATCAATGAATTTAAGTGAATCAATGAGTCAATTAACGAGCGAATCATGGAATCAATCAATCCGATGCTTTATTTTCCGACATAATTTTTTTTTAATGTTTGCTACTCTCACTGCAACAGTACTGAATGATCCCGTACTGTACGCACCATGCAATGATTGCCATGAGGCCGTTAGGAGGGCTCACATCTCATCGTCCTCATCACAACTCGTATTTGGCGTCGCAGCTTTGCAGAAACCGGCGGCGACTTTGCACAATGCGCCTCGCTTTTATGAGAAATGCGTTCCGAGAGCGTTCCTTGTACTTCAAGCCACGCGGCTTCAGCATCCTCTGCATCGTCGTTGTGGACATGGTCGTACACAGCAAACGGGTTTGAGCCTTTTTGGGAGTTTTGGGCCCGGCTCTTAACTTGCATCCTAAAGGTACTACGCAAAACCCCCCTACCAAAGGAGGTTTAAGGGGGGTACGCAGGGCAAGATGGCGGTGCCTGTTGAAGCGACAGCGTCCACTTCGAATCTTTCTAGCCGTGGGCCTGCATTATTAAACTCATTCATTCCCAAATAATGCTGGTATTTGATTTATATTTGACTAATGAGGCTTCGCTAAGCGTATACTGGCGATAAAACAGCTCCGTTTTCGAGATACACAGTCGATTTGCGGTGCAGAAGGCTTAACAAGGTTTGTTTACAAAGTAAACGGAGTCAAAAAGAGGGAATTAGCCAAGTAACTTTGGAGTTTTTATTTAACTCATTTCGGGGGCTTGAACGGAGTTCATTGGAAGTTTTTATGCTTCTTTTGAGAGATTTTAAAACGCCCCTTTATACGCGGCCCGAGAGAGGGCCAGAAAAAAGAAGTTATTTCGGGCACTATAATAGCGTTTTAGAGACATTTCTTGCAACTATTCATCGCTAGGACATATTAGAAAATGGACATTGATGTATTCATGCACAAACATGACATATGCATACAAGCACGCACGACACAGGAATCGAACTCGCGACCACACGCACTGAAAGCAAACATCATATCCATTACACCACAGCGCCACCACTAGCTTGCGAAGTTTTTCACGGGGGGTATATATCTACAAAGCGGCTACTAACCTGTCGGCGACACCTCAAACATTTGTTCTCGTAGCATCGGCATGTGTTAGCGCTTTCGCTAGGCCAGTACATAAACTCAGGGGCGTCACGAAGGCCAAGGTAAACACCTTCAGCTTCGAACTATTCGGTTCGTCGTGTCGTGCCGCTAGAAAAATTGTAAACATGTGCCCTCTTGAGTACTTCGACGCTGTTTCACTCGCCCGCATTTCGTGGATACCAGGGTGACAAAAGGTATCCTCAGATGGCCGAACATATGTGCATTCCATGGGCGTATGATGTGGAGCTATTTTCGCTGTTTCTGCCGCGAGCTGCACGCGTCCCATGGTAGCGGCGTGTTCTGAACTGTACGAGACCGTCTGTGTTTCCATTGATGGGGTCTGTGCCTCCCGCCGCACGGAAGCCCTCAGACACGAGGACGAAACACTGAGCAACACATCTTTATCATTTCAAAACTCTGCCGCGACTGACTGTCAGCGGCCCCTAAGCGTGAGCGTGCCTGTGTCCATCGCTCTCGTCATCCACCGGCGCGCTCACCGCTACGCTCCTATAGCATATAAAAGTTACGCAGATGCCCACAAGCGTGCGCAGGGTGCCTCTTCAGGTGGAAGGGGGCGAGGGACGAAGGCTCGTCGCTGCGCCCTGTCAATACACGGGGCAGACTCTCCCCCCCCCTCCCCGTGTGCACGCCTATGCAGATTCCCGAGTTACAAGGACATTGTAACGCGCCTACACTAAGTGCATTTATGGCGCGCGTACTCTCGCGAGCCAAACGCAGGTGCAGCAGCACCTTCAGAGTAGCTGAACGATAATCTACATCCACAATTAGCACTTATTCGCAACTCGCACTTTCGCGGGGCACACAGCGATTCTATAACTCAAATTCAGTATTTAGTCGCTTTCACACTCGGAGACTACCTACAATCTTACTAATTAACCTTCATTGTTAAACATCACACAAATGCATTAAAGCGAATGCGTAAGCATGCCCCAATGTCAAGTAAAACCACCACAAATTAGCGGTGACAGGTCTCCCGTTAAATAAAAAAGTTAATGCACATGCACTTCGCCCTTGTGAAAGTCCACGTGTATGTGGCACTCCTCTTGCACAGATGATGTAGCAAGAATAAAAAAAATGTAGTATTGCCGTCGTCTTCAACGAAACAGCTGTAATAAGAATGATAAGAAAAAACTGTGTTCGCAATATTTTATTGGAATCAAAACAGTAGCAGTTCTCATGTCAGTGTAGGCATATGTATATTTCCATCTTCTTGCACAGAACCTACACCCAATACAAAACACTAAGAACGTATACAGTAAAGCCCAAGCACTATATATAATTCACAACAGTAAAGCAACATGAAAGTAGTGTGGCAAATCTCATCATAATGCACACTGACATATGCACTTCACAGTGCTAGTATGTAAACACAATCCAGAGAAATGGGATCTACAAGGAACTTGGTGTCAGCCTGCATATGAAGCCAACTAAGTTTGTACAATAAGGCTAGCATTACTTTTAAGAAATATGCAACCATGCAGGGAGGCATGTTGTAGATTTTAATTGAATTAGTTTGCCCTATGCCATCAAGAGATGTCACACATCATCATACAGTTCTGTTTTCTGCAGAAAAGTCCAAAATAGACCTGTGGAGTTGATTGTAGATCCACTTACCACAATTCGTAAAGGCGTTCAGCCATGACAGCAAAATGACAACATTGCATTCATATATGGCTGCACATACTTACTCACAAATATCTGAAAATGAACACAGTTTTCTAGAAATACACTTGGGAATTTGTCGCCATTATCACACAACTGCAATATACCAATACTTCTATTATACATAATTACTACAGCTATGTTTACAATATTCCCATGCCAGCCACTGTCATCTGCAACCTAAAAAGTTCTTCATCTTTAATTCCTCACTTCATGGCTTGAGCATAATTACCACATTGAAAGTTAATACCACAACCATGGCTGCAAAGTAAACTTGAAATTAGGCAATCACATGCCTAAAATTAAAAATTTCCTGCAAGTAGTGGCTGGTGGCTTAGCATATTGGATTCTAGGGCTTGCTATGCCATGTGGTTGAATAGAATTTGACCACGAATCTATAGAGCCTGTAAAGCAGTGGGGAATTGAGTTCGTAGTTAAAGTGTGAAAACAAAACAGCAACACACATAGAAATAGAAATGAAGGGAACAGGACAATGCAGTACTAGCAACTGAAATTTAACACGTGTATGGCGTTTTTAGTCACGTTCATACTCATTCTGTGAGTGCGTGGTTTTTTATCTTTGTAATTTTTTCGCACTAAGTGTGTATATCTTTCTGTTGTTCGCATTACACTTCAGGTCCTCATTAGTGTAGAGTGAGGCACAGGGGAGTGTTCCCGCAATACAGTGTCTTGTACACAAACAAGTGGGTGAGCAACTCTTGCAGCTTTGCCAGAAATGTCGTCCTGAAAATCATAGAAAAGAAGTCCATCAAGCTTTCCATATCCAGAAATATGAATGTATTGGCAAAGACTCACACTTGACTATACTATTGCAGACCTTTAAACAGAACACGAAACAAATTCAATAGTGAGATGCTGCTAAGTTGTTTCTTGCGAATTTTTCACTTAAAGTACAGAGGGCAAAAAGTACACAACTGTAATGAAATGCGAAACAGCACCAGAAGTGTACTTTTGTCCTGTGTACCATCATTCAGTAGTTTTAGCCATAGCTCGGCACACTCACTCATGAGTGCACTCAACTCACACTCACTCACACTCATTTGAACGTGGTGAGTTGAGTATGAGTGAGTACTCATTCGTGTGAATGGACGTGAGTGTGAACGTGAGTGAGAACTCACGAGTGTGAGGGGTTGTGAGTGTGAACGTGAGTGAGTACTCATGAGTGTGAGTGGACGTGAGTGTGAACGTGAGTGAGTGCGAAGGCTGAAAAAATTGTGGTGAGTGAGTACTCCCTTAAAGTGCCGACCTATGGCGCTCGGCACACTCACTCATGAGTGCACTCAACTCACACTCACTCACACTCATTTGAACGTGGTGAGTTGAGTATGAGTGAGTACTCACGAGTGTGAGTGGTCGTGAGTGTGAACGTGAGTGAGTACTCATGAGTGTGAGTGGAGGTGAGTGTGAACGTGAGTGAGTGAGAGGGCTGAAAAAATTGTGGTGAGTGAGTTTGAGTGAGTACTCCCTTAAAGTGCCGACCTATGGTTTTAGCTGTCAGAGAAGTTAGCATTGTAGTGTAAAGGGGTGCAAATTTTTGTATGATTAATCTTGGAGTTAAACGCATTTCAATGGAGGCGTAACTGCTTGAGGCCCACGTACTAGGTGCGTGTTAAAGAGCCCCAGGCGGTCTAACTTCCCGAAGCCCTCCACTACGGCGTCTCTCATAATCGTATGGTGGTTTTGGGACGTTACGCACCAACAGTTATCACTTACAACACATGGCACACTAGCTTCTTCATCAACCACAGCTGTTCTGTTTAGGACTGAAGATTGGGCGACTTGGTATTGATTCATGGCAAAATTAAACAGTGCACTTGTAATGACGACAATAGAAGACGTGGACAAAGTGCCAGCCTGTTTACCTTGTCAGAAATTGTGTCAACAGTCAGAATACTGTGTGCTGATCACAAACACTATGGCAACAAAAAGTAAAACAAAATAACCAGAGGGAAGGAACAAGGCGATTCAACAACAAGGTTCAACAGATTCAGCTGACTCATATCAATGTGATTAAATTAGCCTTGCACAAGTGACACATCTCCTAAATTCCATAAATATGCACATGTAACCTTGGCAAGTTCTAGTGCTGGTATGTGACTAATGAAGTGACCATACCATAAAATGCATGTGCTTCACCAAACACACTGTAACTAAGCACATGTCTTACACATCATATGGCCATCATAATGTGTCATTAACATGACTTATTCTTTCTAGCTAAATGTATACAAGCTCATGGTGTCAATGCGCCTTGATATGCAATTTAACTTTTTGTGTAGGAGACGGACAAAGTGCCCAATGCAAAATTGTCGTCAAAACTCAAAAAAGTATTCTTACTTGCTCATAATATGCGCATGAGAACAGAATAAATAGAAAATAAATGTGGCCTAATGCACGCTTTACCACATGACAGCGTGATAACAGCTGTCTTTTTTTTTTTTTTTGTTGTTGTTGCTTAAGTGTATACTCCCTGGAAGCACTGCTTCATTCATGCTTGATCGCAAGCAAGGAAATTATGTCGTATAAACATTCAGTTTTAAGGCGCACTCGCTTGAATTGGCTGGCCACGTCAAGCGGTCAGCCAATTTGAAACACGTATCACACATCGTTGTTATGTGGGCTTAATGGCCTCTCTTTTTTCGCGTTTCTATGCACTTTTGACGCGACGCAGTGTGCAGAACAGCACCTACTGCTGCCCAAGCGACAAGGACGCGCAAAGAGAGGAAACATAAGTATTACGTACCATTTGTGTCCCTGAATGTGCCGCGAACGCGGCGCGCCCATCAGCTGCTGCTCGCTTGAGTCACCGGGCCATTGCCACACCATTGCACACGCAGTGCATGTTGCACTGTCGTCAAACCACACATTTCACGTCCCGCAACGAGAGCACAGAAAGGCTGCCGGCATGAAATTGCACACATGATCGACGCATAGCAGGGTAGTTTAAAGGCGTCCTTCGCAAAACTGACGTTATCCCATGACGGCTTCGCTTCGCTATCACTCACGCACGCCGCTGGGGCCAGCCTGCGGTAGCATTCGCTGTCATTTCGGAACTTCTCGCGTTTCTCGCGATTCTCTTCTCGCGTTTCTTTCTTTTTTGCTTTCTTTTTTTCCCCTCCGCGCGCGCATACGTGCGATGGTTTTTTCCGCTCTTATCGCCGCCGTTCGAAGGTCAAAGGCGCTTCGTCCCTTTCAGAGCAGCCGCTTGAGGAGAGTTGCGTTTTTTCTTTCGTTTCTCTTTTTTCTTTTTTTTTCGCCGGGTTCTTTCAACACCGGATCTTATTCCGTGCGTTGAGGCACACCGCCTGTGACCAATTCGTCATCCAAAAAGGGTATACTGACTGTGCATGCGGTGCCGATAGGCCACATCGAGGGTGTACACGCTCCTACTTTTAGTTTAACTTCGATTTGATGATAAAACAACATAAGCGAAGTCATTCTGTGGTCGAAATGGATCGTGAACCCGAGCCCAGCGGTAGTGTGCATTCCGTACAACAATTTGCATCAGTCGACGAGACGAAGAAATCGTTGATTAGCACGTTCATTAATTTATTAAGCACTTTGAGAAACAATTCTTTCGCCCGCGCAGTTGCATACATGCACGCCAGCACTGAAGGCACTATAGCTTCGGATAAAATCAAGGGAAGATATGCCCGAGAAAGTGAAATAGGAGTTTTCTGTCCTTGAACTCCATTTGACAAAATGGCGTCAGATCGTGAATTTACCTCCTTTCTTCCACCTTTTATCCCCATAATTTCTCAAGGAAGTAAAATTGAGGACGCAGAACTTTATTACACCGATCTTAATACTCCCCTAAGGGAGTACGGTCCCAAATGAAGGTAGTATTAAGCCCTTAAAACGCCCAATTCGGCTAGTTTGCGTTTACAGTGTAGCGTCTCGTCCTCTTTTCACCTTTCTCAAAAAAGACGTACACCACCCATCGAAAGACGCTCAGGGCAAAATCGTCTCGCTTCTTCGCCCGATCACGGCCTTTTCAATAAGAACGCTTGTTCGGCGGTAAGACTCTGCCCCGCGTTCTCCGCCAGCACTTTCCACCGATAGAGCGTTCGCTCGCTCACCTGGGTAGGTTTTTCCGTCCTCTTGGTGAGTGAATCCAAGCTTGCACTTTCCTCGCACTCGACGCGAAGCGCTAGCGTTTAAAGCTATCTGCTTCGCCAGCTTGGGAAAATCGCGCACACTCGATGGATGGCTCACCGGTGATAGTTTGTGGGACGCGTTGCAGACACACGACCAACTAGGGCGACGCCATGTTGCCGAAATTCGCCCCATCACCACCTAACAACAAGCCTCCGCTCAGCCGCGTCCATGCGGGCTTTTTCTATTCATTTCACGAATTATTAAAACACTTTGGACGTTTTAAAACATCAGTCCGTACCAAACTGTCACGTTATGCGTTTGTAGTGTGCAAAATAGTTCTGGATTGCTAAAATAGCTAAGGGACTATTTACTGTGCTCACACAGCCCTGATTGGACGAGAGAGGTGTACCTTTGGCTGCGCTGCCAACAGCTTGTGAAACGGAGTATAGGGTGCCTGCCCAAATTGGAGCTCTTGGAGCATCGGACGACTGTTCTCGCGGTTCGGAACAACTTTTTTTGAGCCGGGGTAGAGTAGGCCTAGGGGGGAATTTCCATCGCTACCGTCGGTGGCGTGTTTTCTTGAGATCGGTTGCTGTGGTGTGTTTGAAGTTGTCGAATAAGACCCTGTCGGCACGCTGAGTTTTTTCTAGATACGAAGCATCTTATGCTCGGGGCAATGTCCGTCCGGCGTCCCTCCTTCCCGCGTCCCACACCACCACAGCGCATGCGCGTTTCCTCCGCCTCTCTCTCTCCTCCCCCTACGCTCACCTTCTTTCTCTACTCTAGGAATCGTCTACTCTACGCAGCGGCGCCCGCGTCCCACAGCGCATGCGCGTCCTCTCCCCCTCTCTCGTACGCTCAGCCCCTTTCTCTGCTGTAGGAATCCTCTACTCTACGGAGCGGCGCCCGCGTCCGACATCCCCACAGCGCATGCGCGTCCTTCCCCCATCTCTCCTACGCTCACCCGCTTTCTCTACTCTAGGAATCCTCTACTCTACTTAGAAGCGTGGCGGATTGGGATAGTTGGTAGGTCATGACGATTGTTATAGCGCGAGCTCAGAACGACGACAAAAGGACAAGAAGACGAGCGCTAACTTCCAACTGTGTTTATTGTGCAGAGCGCGAAAACATATATAGGAGACAACAACTATGTGACGAAAATTGAGCAATGCAAAGATGAGTAAGGCAAAAAGACAAAGAAGACCGAAAACCAAGTAAGAAATCTAAGGAAACGATACTGAACGTCTTCTTGTCCTTTTGTCGTCGTTCTGAGCTCGCGCTATAACAATCGTCTCTACGGAGCGGCTCCCGCGTCCCACGCCCCCACAGCGCATGCGCGTCCCGTCTCCCTCTCCTCTCCTACGGTTCACCCGTCCTCTCCTCTAGGAATCCTCTTCGGAGCGGCGCGCGACAGGTGGTGCGACAGCTGCATACCCCGCTGGGGGGCACCACGGTAGTTCCGCGGTATAAAAATGACGGAGCGCGCCGCGATGAGCGCCCGGGCCGCTACCGCGAAACGAGGGCGGCGACGTTTCTCCGCTCAAGCTAACCATCTCCCCGCTGCTTCGCATCCACACATGGTTCCCTTTAGCGGGAGATGGGGAAGTTTTTTTTTTGTTTCCTCTTTTTTTTTTAGGGGTATGTATTGATTGAAGGTTGGGGGAATGTGGGTCTGCTGTCACCCCTGGAAAGTTGTTTGCGCCTAGTGGTGCACGCCAATCTCGCGGATTAGCCAGGGTTACGTTTAACAGCCACCTAGCGAGAAGTGGCAATGTGTTCGCGCAGGTTAAGGTTTCCGGGGTAGCGCAAGAAGCGCCGCCGCGCTGCTGCGGCGGATAGGCCAGGCCGGCGCACAGAAAACAGTAGGGAGTGTCTTTGGAGTTTAGCAGCGCGCCCCGATGGACTTCGCCTGCGGAGGATCAGCGGGAGACGGCAACCGCGGGTCGTTCCCCTGGATCCATGGTGGATAGCCGACCGTCGGCGACGCGGCTGCATCCGCGGTGCCTTGTTTTTTCGTTTTCTGAGTTTGGTATTGGAATATTGTATAAGGTTGTTTAGCGTGTCGCTAGGGATGTATTGGATTCGGCTGGTGATGTCGTCTTTTGAAAAAGCAAGTGAATCAATGTGCACGTGTTGGTACCTGACCACGTCTACAGCTGCCGAGTGTTCCGAGAGCGGCGCGCCTCATCTCGAGACCCACACAACCTTTATGGAAGCGGCGCCGACGGCCATGTATTTCATAAACATCCTACACATGTACTCCTATGATACAGGTGCCACGTCGGGTTAGCGTCTATTGTATAATTAAGTGCCATCCACTCAAGTTGATCTACGTAGCACTATCCCGGGCTAGCATCCTCGCAAGCATAAACGCTAAATACCAGCTTACCGATTCTGCGGTTGGTAATATCCATGTTGCTGTTGGCATCGTTACGCAACTGTAAACAACCGGTTATATAAAATATATGCGACCGTTATACATATGTCTTTGCGCACAGTATAGAGCGTCATTTCGTAACTCTTCGCTCAATAAAATTTATACTACAGTCGCCTTCCCTCCACATGCTTGGCATAACGTCGATTCCCATGGTACGTGGAATCTGTTGTGTAGAGCAGGAGCCCGGCGTGACCCGCGGAGGGCCGACGGAGGTGAGGACGCGTAAAGTACGACGCAGAGACGACTTGAGGCGAGACTGACAGGAGAATGTGTCTACCACGTTTATTCAGGTGGTTTTAAGGAGGGGAAGGAAAGGCTATTGGCCAGTGAGGCGCGGTCACATGACCGGCAAGGCCACACCGGGTTGGTTACGGGAAACAGGTATGGCGGAAGCCTAGCTCCACCCAGTGGCATGCACAAGAACCTATACCCCGCTGGTGTGCTTGAATGACACCAGGGGTCACACTACACAACAGAATCTGCCAAATTTTTTGGGCGCTAGCAGTCTACTGGAATGTTCCCTAGCCTTCTTTGCTGGAGCCACAACTTGTCGATGGCTTCATGCAAAGCTCCCAATTTAGAAACTACTTTGAAACAAAATGCCTAAGACTGCAACGCCGTTAGTGTTTATGCCACTTACCCTAACCAAGTTCCATTACTCGCGCTTGCCGTGTTTTAGATATTCGTCCTGTCTAATTATTAGAAACATTTAATACTATTTAATCGAAAGTCGAATTGAATTATTCGATTAGGGATCATTCGATTCGAATTCGACGCTCGATGCCATTAACCCATCCCTTATTGTTACCCATCTAATTTGAAGCCCAGTCAGAAGTCATTACCCAAACAGAACTTTTCCAGGCAAACGCTTCATGCACATCAATTCGCTTTGGAGAAATTTCACTGGACTGATGACGTATTCTTATTCTATTTCCCACACGCAGTTCCAGGATGGAATTCCTTGGACCTGTGAATTGTTGGTGAGTATTCATTGGAGTTGTTTACTGAAGTCACGAAATTAATTCTTTGACAGAAATATCGTGCTAGACATATAGAACAATATATTACCGTATATGCATTTTAAAATAGACGGCCGACAGGGCACACGCGCAAGAGATCATCAACACAGCTTGTCGGTGTTGCTGGTCGACGAAAGCCAGGACTTATTTACTCGTGGAAAAGCAGTGCCACAGACGCTGATGTGCGCGTCTGCGGTAAATTAGTGCCGCCAAATGAGACCCGATCGCAAATTTCACACAGCCACCGCTTTTGCAAGCTTCGGAAGGCACTGTGCGCCCACCTTGTGTGCGCTGAAGTACATACTCCGCAAGCCGCTTCTGCCCTTCGCTTTGCACCCTCCAATTTTATTGTTTTTTCTTCTGATTCCTTCGGTGAGCATGCGATGCAAACACGGAGCGCTCAGTGACGAAACCGTACAGTTACGGAACCCCTATAGGGCGCTGCGCATCGCGAATAGATGAAGCTATTTGTTCGGTAGATTGTCGTACTGATCTTTCCTCGGATCGCAGGCACTTGTATGCTGTTTGCAATAGCGCGCGGCACGCGATAATGCACGCTTCTGTGGCATGTGAAAGCAAAGAGCACGATATTTTAAAAAAATATACGTGGATGAACGCACACGTATAGCGTTCAAGAAAACCAGTACGACAATACTCAATCCGCGCTATAGAGTACGCCCACAAGGCATTATAAAACACCAGTGTGTATTAAAACAGCATTAGACAGGACGCTCTCTCCGTATTTATACCGAGAAGAGCGTCCCGACTAACGCTGTTAAAACGTGCGAATCAGTATTTTTTTAGGGGGTGTGCGAATAGTGAAATTTCATCTCGAATCGAATTCGAATCGAATAGTGCCGAATAGTGGCGAGAAATGTCGAATATCGAATATCGAATACCAAAGATTTTGTTGAAAATTGAAAAAAACAAAGAAATGCAGTCTGCTCATGTCCTCGAGCACATCACGCGGTGAGTGACTTCCACCGAAATACTAGGAATGGTCATGCAGAAACACAAGCTGTTGCACATGACCTTGCTTCAAACTTTCTCGCCCTGATGTTGCGGTGTTTCCTGCAGTTGAAAACATGCGCTCACTGGGCGCCGGAGGAGCAGGGATGGGAAGATATCGCAAAACAAATTTGATGATGCCTGGATAAAGAGCACCCTTATGCGCTTTCCGCTATTTCAAAGGATCATCCTTTCTTGGGGTCAGGAGCTCATTGAAGTACTTTTGAACCTCTCTGCTATAAGGTCTGAGCTCACTTCTGGTTATTTTTTGACGCTGGCAGTTAAACAGCCTTCCAGACTGTTCTGCAGAAGCCATGACGTGTGGAAATCACATAATCGGATTTAAAATTAACATGCCCTCACATTTGAACCAGTATATCAGTGAAAGTCTTAACGGAAGGCCTTCTGTAACGACGTGAGCGTTAGTTTTGGCCCCCCAACCCTCACCAAGTAGCACCATTATCCTTTGTCGCGTTTTATATATTCGTCCAGTCAAATTATTCAAAACTTCGAATACTAGTTATTCGAAAGTCGAATCAAATTATTCGATTAAGTATTATTCGATTCGAATTCGAAACTCGAATACTCGCGCACCCCTTTTATTTTTGTTTGGTTTGCAGCGCACCACTCATGCACATGTCCATGCCTTGTTTATTTTGAAAAACTACGACACACGGTATTCGGAAGGTTGTAGAGATACCTGTAGCTAAAGAAATGAGTCGATCAATGCAGCACAGCTTTGCACAGGTTACGCAGAAGAACGTGGTTTTGATATCTGACGCGTGTTATTATAATCGCAGTGGGAAATACAATAGATATGTGTTTCTGCGCATGGTCATCTGAGAAGTTTAAAAGCCGTATCTCCTCTGCAATGAACACTTTTTTTGAACGCTCACCTATGATCGGAAGCACAAGCCACTGGAGAACAGCTGTTCGGCTTTGAGAAGCGATGGGCCTTGTGCAGCTGCCGTCCCGATCAGTTTTCAAGCGCGCAGAGCTCCACTTTTGCGTTCTCGTCGATTTGTGGCAGCACAGTCAGGTTCACTGACCATTCGACGGTGGATGACGAGAGAAAAAGCCGAATTTTGTCGGTCCGAAAGCTCTGCCAACGACAGCGGCACAGCCTCTCCGTGGCCTCTCCTTACGGAGACGCTAGCAGACGATTCCGCGACGGTGCCCCACAGAATATGGCGGACACGCCCATTGTTGCCAGAGCACTAAGTATTATGAATATCCCCTATTGTCCGCACGTCACGTCAATGATTTAAAATTGTTTTGCTTGTTATTTAGGGACATTGGCTCAACAAAATTTGCTGAAACTTGGTGTGTAAAGCTTACGCACCTTCAGAGGAAAATGTACTTCATTTTAACAGACTAGGAGCTGCGTAGCACCTAGTAGACGCAGTCAAAATTTGTGGCATCACGGCGTTTGATACAAGAATTTCAGTCCGGCGTCACCAGTTGCATTTTCCATTTGCGCGTTTTCTTCATTACCAAGCATGTTTTCGCGGCTAGAAAAAATGTTTTTTTCTTGAAAGCGTCTCTTTAAGACGCGCGAAACAGAAGATGAAATGTTTATAAAACTTTCTATTGTTTAAAACATCGCTTTTAATACGTAAAAGCTGTTTAGTAAATACTTTAAGGTCGACAGATTTTAACGCGAACGCGTTAAAAATCTCTTAAAGGGGTGCACCAAGACTTGACCGACGCCGTGTCCGTCACGGATATGACGTCGATAAAATGCACACGAACACATGGCAAAGAACAACAAGGAGAAGTTTCGTTGATTTCGATGACCAGGGAGTCAAACTATCCACCTCTAGGTCCGCGACAATAGGGGCGTGGCACTCTACTCACTCGTCTACCCACGCTCATGCATGAGGCTTCACAAACGAGGCCATAAATATTTCACACCTTCTACCTTCCATAGTGACCTTGGTTGGCGGGGGTGGTGCCGCCGTTTTGTATTGGTGTAGTGAAGTACTGCATCATGACCGTGGCCATCCACGATTAGCTCCGACAAGGTGCCGTTGCTACGGCCGTCTGCTTTTGCGCGTTTCCAAGAGGAGAAGTCTAATTCACTCAACGCCTTAACACACTGCGAGGTGGCGACCTTAGCTCAAGCCTCACTCATAGCATCCATTCATGTCAGAAATAGCTCGGCGAAGCTGGGTTGCCTCGCAAAGGCCGTTAAACCCCGTTTCTCGCATATGCTCGCCCCGTTAGAAGGAACGGCCAAATTAGGGCGCATGCAAACACGACGCCCGTCTAGCTTATCTTAACCCGCCATGGTGCGATTTTGTTATTAACTATTTAGCATGCTGCGGAATAGCGACGCTTATCTAAGGTCGCAATCCCGATTTTTATCGAAGGTCGTTTTGCGTCCAGTCACACTCTTTTGGCAGTCACACCGATATCTCCGACTACGCTGTCCACGCCTGAACGGAACGGCCGGAGCGACGGCGTATTGCAGGAGCGGATCGCTGAAGCAATGGGTATGCGCATGAGCACAAGCGTAGGTTGACATATTGCCGGAGTGCGCGCAGCTTGGCGTATCTCTCCTGAAATGACGCTGTCAATGAATATATATCAAGTACAAGTGTTATGCACAGCGTTGGTCAAAAGTTCCCTGGCCGCGACGCCCGGCCGAGGAGCAGCAGGACCGTATTCTGAAATGATCTTGAAAACCGACATTATCGCCTTTGCGACGTAGAATCTGATGTGATCGATAACCGGCGAGTGCAACGTCATCATTTGCACTCGCCGTTGGTTTACAATTGACTGAGAACACAATAGTGGGCGTACTGTGCGAGCGCATAGCCACACGAGTATGGCTGTTTCGAGCATACGCTGGCTTCTACGCAGTGGCCAGACCTGGCTGTGGCTATTTGAAATATTCAACGTGTTGAACGTGCTGTCAACGCGCTTTGTGCAATTGTTTAAATAATATTTAGAGAAGGTCGCTTTGTGCTAAATGTTTTTCCTTGAGAGTTTATCTCGGCGTTCTAAGAGAGTTCACCTGTAGAGTGCCGCCGCAGCGACATCGCGTCAACATCTCAAGATCTTGCTGACGGGCGATAAATCACGCGGGCAACGCACGGTTCATCTTCCTGGAACGTTCAAACCACAGAAAAAAAAATGCACGCTCGGGCAAAAGATTGAGTACTGAAAACGCACCAATATAACGCTTGCTGAAAGCTTAAGCGTAAAAAATGCTTCAACCAAGAATTGAATACTAGAAGCTACCGTTTATGTCAGTGAAATGCTAGACTACACCACCAACCGACGGCGACAGGGTGTGCTCGTTTATTCCGGGCATGTCAGGAGCACCGTAGAGTTGCGTGACGTCGACGGAAATACTAGATGGCGCCCGCACTTTTCCGGTTTTGCTCAATAGCCAATCAGTGCAGACCAACGGCGACACTATTGCGATTATCACCTTTTCCGCTCGTTTCAGAATACGGCCCCAGCTCACGGCTATCGGGCAGTGGCGTAGTCAGGGGCTGGCACAGCGGGCCCGTGCCGCCCCCCTTCCCCCGAATTTTTTTTCGCTATAGCATACAGGGCACAAAATGACTCTTGACCACATCTGCCTGCCCAGCCCTCACCTAAGATAAGGTGGTGCCCTCCCTTACCACCCCCCCCCCCCGCAAAAAATATTTCTGCCTGCGCCCCTGCTATCGGGGCGCTGTTATCTCAATCACGCCTGGCGCGCGCTGGTGTCGAGTGTGTGTGTGGAGGGGGTGTGCATCCCTGGCCCTCTTGCTCTCCCTCATAAGAAATCGAAGAATAAACATGGTGCGTCGTGTTGCCTCAGTGTTCGCTCTTCGAATTTTATACTACTGTGCACCGCTGCTTATTCCACTAAGATGTTCCAACAAGCACCAATACGAGGGCTTGTCAGTACATTCCGGACTCCGACCATGTTCGTCTGCAGAGAATTGCGAATTGGCAGTGCCTGTTTCGGAAGGACCAGAGAGACCGCAGCATCGACACATCTTCTGTTTATTTCGTACCGAACGAGAATAATAAAAATTACACCATCTCCCGCTAAAGGGAACCATGTATAGAAGTGAGGCAGCGGGCGCTAACGCTTACACTGGCGGCGGTGTTGACGCTGGCGCTCATCGCAGCGTTGCGCAGGAGAGAAAACTTGTGAGGCGCAAAGCACGCAGTGATGGAGCGGTGTTTCCTACTGAAACATGCCAATCGCTGCTAATGGGCAATGAGAGACAGAAGACTCCGACTGGACACAGAGACCTGCAGTCCGCTTTTAGTTAACGCGCACGCTGGGAATTTTGATTGTTCAACAACGCACTCGAGAAATCTCCCACCGGCACCACCTTGCAGGTCAAAATCCATTGCCATATATACGGAGTGGCCAGTGAACGGTTGTGCAGCGTGAGCAGTCGGTTTTTTCAACCAAGAAACTCGCTAGCAGACGGTGCCTGCGTCGGCGTCGTGAGGCGAGAGGGGGGGAGCGTAGGAGAGGAGAGAGAGGGGACGCGCATGCGCAGTGAAGGTGTGGTTGCCGCGGGGGAGGGATGCCTAGAGGAGAGAAGGGGGAAAGCAGGTTTTTTTATTTATTTTTTTAAAGGGTTTGCGCATGCGCAGTAGGAGAGGCCACGCGGCACACCACCACCACCGGATTAAGCTTCGTCATAAGATGCTTCACATCTAAAAATAGAACGTGCCGCTGGCCACCTCTTCTTCCTTGCCTTCGAGCCCCATCTTCAAATCTGTTTTCTACATCTTTCCGCCGGCCAGATTTAACCGAAGCAGCCTTCGAGAGAATACAGCAGTTGAATGGGTCTTTTCACTAGCTTTCCTTCAGATGTCCGAAGTAAGCACGTCCTCACAAGTCCATCCTTGCCTGGGAAAATCTTTTCAACCTTGCAAAGTTTCCACTGCGTTCTTTTATGCGGTTCTCCAAGCAAAAGTATATCCCCTTCTTGTACAGTTGAGTGTCCAGCCGTTTTTCTGCTCGCACATTTTAGCTCCTTCAAATACTCTTTTTTCCATGTGCTCCACCATGTTATCATTGCCTTTTTCCTTTGTCTCCAGTAATTGATGCAAACTACGATCTCGAAATTTGCTGTCTCCTTGATTGTTGATGACCTGCCTGCCTGCGATAATAATCGCCGGTGTTATTGGATATGGCTCGTTGGGATCGTCATACAAGTAAGTAAGAGGCCGGTTGTTAATGACTCCCTCTGCCTCAACAACCATGGTTCGTAGTTCCTCTTGATTCAACAGTCGAGCTCCTATAGCCTTGCTTATTGATGTCTTAACGCTTCTTATGAGCCTTTCATAAAAGCCTCCCCACCATGGAGCTAACTCGGCAATAAATTTCCATTTTACTCGCAGGTTGCTAGTATAGTGTTGCACCCGTTCGTCTTCCATCTTCAATATTTTGTTTATCTCTTTCGCAGATTTCTTGAAGGCTCTTGCGTTGTCACTATAAATTGTAGAACACAATCCTCTTCTCACAACAAATCTTCTGAATGCTTGTATAAAAACTTCTGATGACATCTTCTTGACCAGCTCCAGTTGCACACCTCTTGTGACGGCACAGGTAAATATCACAATGTAGAACTTCCTTATTTTACTACTCTTTTCCTCTCGAACATGTAGCGGTCCGGCATCTACACAAACTGTATCGAATGGCCTAGTTTTGGTTGTCCTGTCTGCTGGGAGTGGCGCCATTTCTTGCATCATTGGTTTGAAATTAAATGTTCTACACGTGATGCATTTCTTTACGATGTGTTTTATCAACTGGCGGCCACGAACAATCGAAAACTTCGTCCTTATATACCTCAATGTAGACGAAACACCACCGCGCATAGTTGTTTGGTGTGCATCAAGTACCAAGAGTTCTGAAAAGTGATTCTGTCTCATCAAAACAATGGGATGCTTTTCATTAAAGCTTAATTGACTCCATTGCAGCCTCCCTTGCACTCTTAGGACACCTTGATCGTCTTCGAATATGTCCGTGCCGTATAGCTTCATCTTGTCATTTATTCGCGTCACTATGTTTTGTAAGATCTTGTGTTCTTGTTTTATCAGCAGCAACTCGGCCTTGCCCATCTCTTCTCCTGTTAGCGAACCTGTTCTCCCTTCTCTTTTGATATTTTCAGTGTATCGCATTACCCACGCTGTATAAAACAGATTTGAAGATGTTGCTCGAAGGCAAGGAAGAAGAGGTGGCCAACGGCACGTTTTATTTTTTTTATTCTCGTTCGGTACGAATAAACAGAAGACGTATCGATGCTGCGGTCTCTCTGGTCCTTCCGAAACACATGGTGTCGTGACCAGGATCCCTGGAGTCAGACGTGAAGACTTCAACCCCCCTTCGGACAAACGGGATCAAGAACCAAGCAGCGGTGTCTGGCTCACCACCGAACCGTCGCGGGAAGGACCACGACCGATGACCGTTGGACAAGCAGCTGCACAGGCAAGCACTCTTCCCATATGATTTTAAGCATGAACAGAGAAGTCCTGTCGAAGAAGCGGAAGACGCTGCGATCAAATGTGACAACGCTTACGAGCGAAATCGATAAGAAGCTGGAGGAAGAGGCAGATCGAGCGCAGCTAGTCACGTTTCTAAACCAGTTGAAGAGCACGTCACAGATGTTAAAGCAAGTCAATGAACAGATTGAGTCGCTAATCGAAGACGAAAACGCGGAAGCAGTATTTGAGAGAGTTTTGCAATATGAGATGAAGATCATCGCAGCAACGACCAAAATAGAAGAGCGATTACGCGAGTTGGAGCAAGTGACTCAACTAACGACGAGAATAGCGACAGACCAGGCGGGCGCAGCGCAAGGTACTAACCACAACTCGGATATGCAAGAGCTTGTTATGTTGCCACGTTTGGAGTTGATCAAGTTTGATGGAAAAAAGAACAGCGTGGCTTAGGTTCTGGCATCAGTTCGAGGCAACGGTGCACAACAGGTCAAACATGCCAAAGAGTCAAAAATTTAATTACCTCCTGGCGTCGCTCAGCGGAGAGGCTGCGTCTCTACTGGAAGGTCTATAGTTCTCAGATGAGAATTACGATCATACAGTCGATCTTCTGAAGCAAACGTTCGGCCGACAAGACAATTTAAGAGAGACTTACATAAACGAGTTAGCAAGCGTGGAGGCCGTGAAGAGTTCAAAAGATGTTGATGGACTGAAGAAACTCTTCCAAAAGTTGCAAGTGAACACACGAGCGTTGCAGTCGTTAGGAGTTGAAATGGACAGTTATGCCACGGTGATAATGCCTGTCGAAAGCTGCGCTACCGGTGGACATGAGGATTGAGATAAAGATGAAAGAAATTGAGAAAGGCGCAGATAACAGACCACCAATGGAAGAGTCAGGCTCAACATCGAGAGTTAGCTCACGTCGTTTGAACGAAATCATGAAGTTTCTGAACATATTTGCACGCAGCAGAGAAGAAACAAGTGAGGAGAAATACGCCGAAAACCGGTCGGCACGAAGGACGAGAGGTCCAAGAACATCTACGCTTCAAAACACCTCGATGAAGAAATGCATTTTCTGTGAGATGGCTGGACATCACACGGAAGATTGCCGAAGAAGCATGACCATGGACCAGGAGAAAGAAGCGTCGCAGAGGGAGCGCAGATGTTTCAGGTGCACTAGGCCGCACCATACGGCGAAGATATGCCGCGCCAACGTACGCTGCAAGACATGCAAGGGAAGACACGCAACATCCATGTGTCGACCACGTACACCTGGAACGACTGATCAACAGGCAAGAGACGGTGGTGGGCACATACGTGCAAGCTCTCAACATGACAGAGTAGACGCCAGCAAGTCCTGCATTATGCACGCACAACAGTCTGGTGAAAACAGGTGCATACTACTGCAAACAGCCTTTTCATGGACGGAAGAAGAAAAAAGTGGGTGCTACGCACGGATTATGCTGGACAATGGGAGCCAGAGGACATTCATCCTCAAAGCACTGTTGAGAAAAATAGGGTGCAAGATAAAAGATCCCAAAGAATCACCGTTGGATCGTTTGGAGGAGAGATGGAACTCGACATGAACGTCGTCGAAGTGAACGTGAGGAAGAACCCTACGTCAGATCAAATCACTACTGAGGCTCTCGAGATAGAAGTGATATCCTGCGACGTACTACCATCACCGCCGTTGGCAATACAAGACACAGCAAGAGCTTTAGGAATTTCTTTGGCTGATGACAGAAAGAAGGCTGGTAAGACAAGCGGAAATCTTGAAACTTCAATACTAATTCGAGCAGATTATTACTGGGCGGTAGTGACCGGTCGCATTCGAGAAATGCAACCGAAAGTAATAGCAGTAGAAACGGTGTTGGGATGGACGGTGCAATGTGCCGTAGATTTTCGTTCTATGCCAATGAAATCATCGACAGATATGGTCCTCCAGATTAGCGCGAAATCAGACACGATCGTCAATGAACTGCAGAAATTCTGGGATTGGGAAAGCATGGGAATCACGGAGAAACCAGCGACAAAGATAAACTATGACCAGGTGCTACAATACGTCAGAGACGCAATGGAGTTTAAGGCAGGAAGGTATCAAGTGCGGCTACCATGGAAGGAAAACGTCACCATGGGTGAGAACAAGACAATAGCTGAGAAGAGGCTAATGCAAGTGACAAAGAAATTATGCAAGGAACACGATGACCTTCAAGCATACGACAAAACTATTCGCGAGTACTTCGACAAGCAAATAGCAGAAAAGGTCGAAGAAGATGATGGATCAGAAATACTGAACTAATTGGTCTATTATATGCCACATCAGGCAGTAATCAAGAAAGAAAGAACAACGACAAAGATACGAATCGTCTTCGACGCATCGTCAAGCCAGAACCCAGGACAATCATTGAATGACAACTTGGAGAACGGGCCGAACCTGAAACCAGACATTACTAGTTTGTTGATGAACTTTAGACACAACAGGATTGCCATGTCATCAGATGTGGAAAAGGCGTTCCTGCAAATAGCGATACACGAGCATGAGCGGCACGCATTGCGGTTTCTCTGGTGGGAAAAAACACCCAGTGAAGTAACGCCAAGTCCGATGATAAGAACATGGAGGATGACGAGAGTAACTTTCGGTACAACACCAAGTAGCTTTCTTTTAGCGGCAACGATTCAGCGGCACCTGGATGACTTCGAAGAAAAATATCCCGAAGTTGTGGCGCAACTCCGGAAGGGGAATTGACGCAGACGATGTCTTACTAGGAGCCAACGAGTACTCGGAAGCTGCTAAATTGTACAAAGCAGCAAGATACATTTTTCGGAACGCTGGAATGAACTTAAGAAAATGGGCTTCAAATGACGCTGAACTACGAAGTCTATTAGATGAAGAAGGGGATGATTTGGATAGAGGAATCAGAAAGGAAGGACAAATCAAGGTTCTGGGGATGAAATGGCATTTCGTAGACGACGTGCTGAGCTTTCCTGACACGACGTGCGAAAGGATGTGCATACGAGCAAGCTGTCCATGCGACAAGTACTGCAAGCCACGGCAAGGTTATACGACCCTCTAGGTTTTTTGACGCCATTTTCAGTTAGAGCAAAGATAATGCTACAGAAGATTTGGATGGACAAACTAAAATGGGACGACCCAATACCAAGCCAGCATCAATCAGAATGGAAGGATTGGGCAGAAGAGCTTGAGTACCTGGACGAATTCACTATCAACAGATGCTACGACAACGTGCAAACTGAAATAAAAACATCGACTCTACACGTTTTCTCAGACGCAAGTCCAAGGGCGTATGGAGCAGCAGCGTACATTGTCACAGAATATTCGGATGGAAGCAATCAAGCCAGTTTACTAATCACTAAAGGTAGAGTGGCTCCAATCAAGAAGACTACGCTGGCAAGAATGGAGTTATTGGCTGCCATGGTATCAGTTCGATTAGCCGCTCATATAACTAGTAATTTCAACAGGAAAATAAGGAGCGTGAGATTCTGGACGGACTCTCAAATTGTATGTCAAAAGCTACGAAAATCCTGCAGACTTGATGACTAGAGGCATTAAGATAAAACAATCGCTGAACAATGACTTATGGTGGAAAGGCCCCACTTCGATCAAGAAGGAAAACCAAAGGCCTGATTATGACATCGCAATGGAATTGGACCATCATGAGCTCAAAGACGAAGAAGAGATTGTAGCAAGTCTAGCTACCACCACTAGTCAAGAGACTATAATCGACGTCAGCAGGTTCGGATTATACAAGAAGGCACTTCGAGTCCCATCTTCAAATCTGTTTTCTACAGTGCCAATGGGAAATTAAATGCACGATATTGTTCTTCAGGAAGCTGAAAACTGCGGCAAGTATGCGGTGTCTAGCTAAGTGTGGCCGCGAGCATGATGCATCAGTTTTCCGGAACACTGCCGGCTCGCTACACGCTGCACAGGAGTAAAAATTCCAAGAGCGTACCAGCAGGGAACCTGAAACACCATGTTTATTCATCGCGTTCTTATCAAGGAGAGCAAGTAAGGAAGAGAAATGCACACCCAGCCCCCTACACGCGCACGCTCGACGCCAGCGTACGCCAAGACGTGCTTGCGATGGCAGAGCCCCGATAGCAGCGAGCTGCTGCTCCTCGGCCGGTTGTTGCGGCCTGGGAACTATTCACCACCACTGCACTTGTCTAGGCCGTATTTGTGCAGTAGTGAGCTTAAAATGTGTCCAAGTCTATGTTATCTACATCAGGTACCACAGGGTGAAATCATTGCCTTTGGCGTTGGTCATCGGAATGGAAATAAGCCACTGGGCGTCAACGTAGGTGCATCCACGTGAAATGGTGCTATAGTTGCCAAACACCAACAAACATTTGCAAGCTCTCATACATCAACGTAAACAAAAACTTGAAGGACTCTCGAGCTTCGCCTTCAAGAGTAGAATGAGATAGTGCAATCGGGCCCGTGCGCGTCGCCTTCTCAGTTGCTAGCGGAGCTTCGCTTCTGAGTGCTTGCCTCAAGCGTGCCCCTAAAGAAACGAACGACTGTGCGCGTAACATTGGACATTTCAAACTATTATGAATTGCTTACCGCAAGTACAGTTGTTGCTAGGTGCCCACTACTCCTTAATTCTTCCTTTTGGGAGTCAGCAAAATGCCCAGTATACGCTCCGAAAGGCAACACGCGAGGCTAGGCAGCTGCTTCTTTTTTGATGCTTTTGTAGCTGATGATGAATAACTGTGTTTGAGCGCTTTGTAAATAGTGAGGCTTTGACACACCCGCTCGTTGCGCAATTGAAATGTTTGGACGCCTGGCTGGCGCGATTCTACGCTTCTGGCACTATATAGCGAGTGCCTTAAGGAGACTTCAACTGCATGACATTCACAGTGTTTTTTTCCGCGGCTGTTTCGAGCAATGGCGTGGTTCAGCGGTAGGACACGTGCTTGTCACGCCGATGGCCTGGGTTTGGTTGTGACTCGGACAAAAATTTTTTTTTATCTTTCTTGATTTTTCGGTTGAGGAGAAGATGATAATTTTTCGCTCTCAACCAATGACGCCAACACTGAAATTTCTGCGAAACGAGCTCTTTAACTGCATCGCTTTAATACATAATGACCTATACCACAGCGACGACACGGTTCACATTTGCGTTATACCGATTCCTACGACGGAGAGATCAACGACGATTTTTCCCTTCAAACCTGAGTATGAGAGGTATTATTTTGTTCGTCGAGTGCAGTCGTTTGTCGACAAATGAGGTAATGTTATGATATGTGGGATCCGGTGAAGAACGAACTCTGGGGACGTAAGTGAACGTGAGTTGCGTTCTCATTTCGTCAAAGGAGTATGCGATATTATCCTCATTGAAAACCACGAAATGTTGGGTACATGAAAACGAGAAAAACACATGGCTGATCTCTCCGTCATAGGAATCAGTATAACACGATGGTGAAATCCTGGGTATAGAGAAGCTGGGAATGGACAAGATTCGGAACGAGAGTATATGACCGGTCGCCGAGCCTGGCTCTTAGTCATCTCTGAGATCCGGCCCCTCAACGCATAACTGCCAGGCTGAACCGTATGCCACACTACTACATCCTCATTTTCCACACACCAATGAATGGTAGATATTTTGGAAGCACATACGGTCAGTGCCCCAGTGCTGGGACTGGGCATTGGGGAGATTGAGAACCTTGTTTCTTTTAACATTCAAATTGTTAATGTGTCTAAGAAAGTTGATTTTTTGTCTAGTATGATTCCCAAAAGCTGTTGCTCTCAGTTTAGCGCAGGGCTCTGGTTGCAAGCCTAGTTTCTGAGAAAACACACCAGCCACAGTATTTGCGCACCAAAAAGCAGGAAGCTGCTCTTTCTTCGGCCTTTTTTGTCAGCGTTTTTAGCGTTATTTGCAGCCTCTTCGTCGTATTGTGGAAACGTTTATGTGCAGAATAAATTGATTTACTATCTTCAGTCCTAGGAAGGAATTTTCAGGTCAATTCATTTCAAAATTATGTATTTTGCTCTTCAGAGCACAAGAAAATGACGAAAAAACATGGCTGATCCCTCCATCATAGGAATCGGTATACCATGGTAGTGAAACCCGTCTTCACAGAGATAGCGCTTATTCTGTAGGGTTATATGAGAGCTTGTGCAATGTATATTAATGTTTGGCAGCTATAGCCCCGTTTCACGTCGCTGTACCCTCGCTGACACCAAGTGGCACATCTCCATCGCGACGCCTAACGTCCATGATCATGATTTAACCGTTGTGGTAGCTGAAGTTGTTAAGCAATACTTGGACACAGATTATTGTGAAACCCGCCCAAACATTGTATCAATAAGAAACGCTGTCAGCTAGTTCCTTCGACGGTCTCTGGCCACCCTGGCATTCATTGCTGAGACTGTGGGTGCATCCCTGAGTTTAATCTATGTGCGGTTGTGAAGCGCCATCGGGACCAGCTTACACGTGAAATACTGGAGGCCCTGCAAATAGCTAGGCTGGGTGACGCATGCGTGAGCAGGCCTTCAGTTGCCTTGTCATAAAAGGAGGTTATCTTCCTAAGAAGTGACTGCACGCGCAATGAGTATGCTTTTCGGTGATGATGTTGATAGTTCCTTTATCTTCGATTTGTCATTTTTCTTTCTTCTCTTCGTTTTCAACTGATCAGGTATATAATGCGTGGTTTGACGAATAAACTTTTGTTGTAAGTCAGCGCTGTTGTTTGTATCCTTCTCTGCCTGGTCCTTCGTCTTTCGCGTTGTTCCCCTCCAATATGTCGTACCAACACGCCCAAGCAACCACTTTAGCCACCTCGTTTAACTCCACAATCGAAAACTAAGGGCAAACAACACGCTCCAGCGCAATTGGTCTGTTGGCTGAGAATCGATGACACGCTCGAGCTGCCTGTACAGCATGTAATTGTTGTCGCAGTGTAATAAACAACGTAATGTTGTCAACAGCAGCGCAGGCATGCGCGATTTATAGCTGCGATGCAGTTTTGAAGCTCGTACACGAAGCCGCTTTGTTTGTGCCTGCAAGCACACGGCGCGATAACTGTCTCGTTTCGGCATGACACGAATTAATGTTCCCTGCTGAGTGCCGAGGTCGTCACATCCAGTGTTTAAGAACGGCGAACGTAAACACGGCGTGAGTAGAAAGCAGTAGCCGGCAACGGAACGATATGCCGCTTCTCGTCGGTCGCGAGGAGATTTAATAACCTGGAGGTTAGTTTTCTGCAAAGGTTTTTTTTTTTCAGCATCGCAATTACTTCAATCTGAGCAACACGGCACAGGACAGTATGCCGGCATTGTCGTCCCAATCAGCCGCCAGACGTTCATACGTACGCTCCGTGTGAGCACACGCGGAGCGAGGTAGCCCTCAACATGGTGGGAATGCGTAAGGGGGACGCCAGTCGCCACCCCATTTTGCGTAAGGTCTATTGCGAACCAAGGCCTAACAGGAAGGAGTAGTTGCGAAGCTTTCGTTAATGCGTCTACTGAACGGCATCCCACATGTACACTGATCCCTTTAACATTTTCCCTCGGCACATGAACATTTCGTATGACAGCAATGTCAGTGTGTAACTCAAGTTTCAGTTCACATTCATTTCAATTTAAGCACTATAAAATTGATACATATTCTTCGACAGGGAATATTACGTTACGTATCGCTTCCAAAGCTTACTTTCAAGTTTTATTACTTTGGTCTTCCAGCGCAGCCTAAGAGAGTCATTCTCCAGTTCCAATATTTTTCTGGTATTGCAGTAGAGATGACTATTTGGCAGAAATAAAAACCCTGAACGCCGGCCAAGAAGGTGTTGCAGTGGCGGCCACTGGTGTCCTGGAAATGGGCACCCACTCTTGACATTCCTGCCCTCTTTTTTTCTTCTTCTTACCTATAGACGCTGTATCCTGCTCCTTGGCATATTAAAAAAAATCTCTTTTTTTTTTCGTTCTTCCTCTTGGCCGGTACCACTAGCAGCGTCATGTCTACCTACGGCAACGAATATACATTCGTGCAGCTTATGGTGATATAGGCCGATGAGGGTGATGGTCAAGGCATGCTATGTGAAGATTACGAAGGAGAAATTCAGTCATTTGTTGCGCTGGCAATTAATATATTGCCCGACGTACGTTAAAAAAAACCCGTAAAAGTCACAGTCAAACCACCGTTGGTGGCTAACTGCGCCACGTGAGCAAGGCTCGGAAGGCTAAACTGTGCCTAAGTGACATTGGATTGCCCGGAGCCGCCAACAACCCTGTCTATATTAATGATCACCTCACCCCCCGAAAACAAGGCACTCTTTTTCTCAGGCACTGTCTTTGAAGAAGGCGAACAACTGGAAGTTCTTATGGACAGATAACTGTCAAATCAAAGCCAGAAGGACTACAGAGAGCAAGGTGCTCCGCATCACCTGCGAAGCCGACCTATCCAAAATCTGCTAGCGAACCATATTGAATTTAAATTTCTTCCTTTGCTGTGCTTACGTCCATCCAATTATGGCTACCTATTTCTCAACACACCATCTCAACCGTTTTCTTTCACCGGTCTCCCGCTCTGCGATTCATATTAATGCAAGAAGCATCCGTAAACACTTTGACGACATACAGCTTGTTCTCTCTGCTCTCGGCAATCCGTTTTCACTCATCGGTATTTCTGAAACCTGGCTTAGCGATGACGACAAAAATTTGTTTTGTCTCCCTTCATACAAGTCTGAATACTCGCATAGGACAAGCAACAATCATGGAAGTGTCGCCGTTTACATCAACTCGAACATACACCATATACGACGACATGACATTGAGTTAAATGTAACTGACTGCGAAAGTGTTTGGGTAGAACTTAACCACGATTTTCTTAAACTAGACAACAAGAGATTCATCTTTGGATGCATTTATCGATCCCCATCCTCATCGGTCATTAATTTCTGTGAAGCCTTCCAAAAAGTATTACACACACTATCTCTTAGTAATACAAATGTAGTGATTATGGGTGATTTCAATATAAATTTACTCGACCAATCTTCTTCTAGTTCTTTGAATTACTCCAGTGTTTATCAGAGTTTTGGCTACGAATGTTTAATCTCCCTTCCCACGCGCTGCATGAATGGTGGAAATACCTTGATTGATCATGTACTTTCTAATTTATCACAAGCACCGGATGCAGGGGTTCTTAATGTCGACATCACTGACCATTACCCTATTTTTCTGCGCTTCAACTGTAATGCTTCACCGACCAGCATATCTTACACTAGGTATGTTTTAGACAAAGAGTCGTTCATTGATGATGTTATGTGCACTGACTGGTCCTCAGCAATACCCTTAGATGATCCACAAATTGCTTTTTCAGAGTTTTCATCCACATTGTTGTCCCATATTCAACGTCATACTCAGGTTCGTAAATGTAAAAAGGTATACGCCAGTCCTCAAAACCCTTGGATAACTGAAAAACTATTGAAGGAGCTTAGAGCCAAGGAAAACCTTTACAGAAAAACAAAACGAAAGCCTTTTAACTTAAAATTACTTGCGCGTTACAGAAAATTCTGCAACGCCCTTACATTAAGCCTGAAAAATGCAAAGAAGATTTATTATGAACGAAGAATCGAAGATGCTGGTTCAAATGTTAAGAAAAAAATGGGAAATTGTCAATTCATTCCTGAACAGAAATGAAAGACACTCTATCATCCCTACTATTCAGTACGAAAATGTTACGTATGATACCCCGTTAGAAATTGCTGAGGCCTTCAGTGACTACTTTTTTCACTCTGACGTCATCCCCAATGCTGATTATCATCTTTCTCTGTCTCGTCTGCCACAATCCTTCTTCTTATTTCCTACCACATCTCATGAAGTGTTTGTTGTCATCCGCAACCTGAACACAACAAGTGCTGGCCTTGATGGTATTCACCCAACCCATGTAAAAATGATTGCTCATGCTGTCTCTGATATTTTGTCATCCATCATCAACCTAGCTTTCAGTACTGGCATTTTTCCTGTAGAATTGAAAAGTGGCAAAGTCGTTCCCGTGTTTAAAAAAGGTGACCGTACACTGATATCCAACTACCGACCCATTTGCATAATACCCTTTTTCAGTAAAATATTCGAAAAATTGCTCGAAATTCGTCTGACAAAGTACCTCAACAAATTTCAGGTTCTATCTATTTCCCAATTTGGTTTTCGTGAAGCATATTCCACTGACCTCGCTTTGTTATCATTAACTGAAAAGCTGAAGAAAGCAATTGATGGGGCTACTACGCAGGTTCCGTTTTTATAGATTTCACTAAAGCATTCGACACTATCAATCACCACATTCTTTTTATGAAGCTTGAAGCAATAGGCGTAACCGGTCGTGCACTATTATTAATAAAAAAAATACCTACTCAATAGAAGCCAAGTTGTCAGTCTCTCATGTTATAAATCTATACCTAAAGTCACAAATATAGGAGTACCTCAAGGTTCTATTCTCGGCCCACTTCTTTTCATAATCTATATCAATGATCTGCCATCTTGTCTTACTACTTCAGAATGCTTGCTGTATGCAGACGACACCACAATTATTAACACTGATAAATGCCTCCAATCCCTGACACAGAAACTCAATCATGACCTTTCAAGCTTGACGGCTTGGTGTTTCCATAATAAGTTGCAAATCAATCCCACTAAAACGAAATTTGTGGTTTTCCATTCTCATCAACGTGAACATAATTATATCCCGCCAATATTTCTAAACGAATTCGCAATCGAAGCAGACGATGAGGCGACCTTCTTGGGAATTAAACTGGACCGCCATCTGAAATTTGATTCACATGTCGCCTACCTGCGAAAGAAAATGGCTTATGGCATACGTGTTTTAATTAAATCCCGCGATATATTTTCCCAACCTACATTACTTTCATTGTACCATGCATTTATTCATTCTCATATAAATTACTGGATCACATCTTGGGGCAATACGTACAGCAGCCATCTCGCCTCCCTTCAAACTATGCAAAACCACTCCATTAGAATACTTACCCGCAGTCATTATCGCAGTGATGCTAAATCACTCCTGCATGCCAACAACATCCTAACGGTGGACAACACCTTCAAATATAATCTAGGAATACTATTTTTCAAGCAAATAAAAAATCAGCTTCCTTTGTTTATAATCCCTCCATCTAGTCTAGAGAATCCAAACTTGACAAGGTTTGCACATAATCGCAATTTTATATTACCTATAGTTCGTACTAACTATGGCAAACAAACAGCCCACTTCACCGGAATCCATCTCTGGAATACCATACCTTCAAGAATCAAAACCTCGAATTCATTCGGCATGTTCAAAAAAAGATCTGAAGGTTTTCCTCGCCTCCATTTCATAATCTCGATAGATTAGGTCACCTTTATTACTCCCGGTCCCTTTCATGCCTTCTCGCAACCTACTGTGGCATAAGCATCGCATCATCATCCTACATTGCTGAAATTAGATCTCACTGTATTTTTTACTATCTTTCACCATGTATATATCTGAAAACTCTCTAGGAGATTTGAATTACATTTATTTTCTATGTTGTCTAAACTTCAGTTTCTGTTGCTGCTTCCTGATATTATGTGATGTATTTTATTGCTTGTTTTCTATACCACTGTTTACTGCAACAATTAATTTTTTTCTATGTTCACTACTGTAGGAGGTCCCGATTCAGTCCCTGACTATGGGACCTCCTTCTGTATACACAAATTTTGTAATTGATTTGATAACTAAATAAAACCATTTCTGATTCTGATTCTGATACATTGCCTTCTTTGAGAGCACGTTACCTTATGAACATTTCATGTTGGAGCCATAGCTACTTTCTGGTTGCCTTTACCATCGGTTCTGGCGTATTTCGCAGCCAATTTTTACATTACTTGCAGCTAAACAAGAAAGCCTAAATACCACCCACTGTTTTCAACCTTTTCTGTCGCGTCAGCCTGTGCACGTGCATGTCCTCGTCTCAGGAGCGGGCTGGTGCGCATCGAGGTCCGAACAAAAACGGTCCGTAATGAGGACTTTCCATTCATATTGTGATGCGGCGTGCTCTAATCAGCAATTGTGGCTACATGAAGTCGAAAACTCGGCTGGTGCGCTGGAACGACGGCATTATCCCAGGACGTTTATTAACGACACCCAGAAGCGACAGCGAAAAGGAGCGAGGAACACGCCACTATAAAAGACGACGTCTATTGTCGTATTTTTTCTTACGTTCAAGGTATATGAGACTCTGCACGGAGAGCCTTGCGTCCGCTAGGCATAGTAACCGTTATTAAGCCTCATTACACCTTGGAACACGTCTTCGCTTAGCCCAAAGGCCGCACACCTGCGATCGATCAAAGCGGGGTCGTTTACGAAGTGCAATGGGAAGATTGCGACGCTACATACAGCGGCGAAACAGGCAGGAAAAGATCAACGAGGCTCAAAGAACAAAATGGGGTCGTCGCTAAAGCGACCCATGCCAGGCGTTCCAAGACAGAGCTATACCTCGCGACAACTTTCTGTGGGCCAAAGCTACGTGGGCGGAGCTTCGGTACATGTGTTACTACGCCAAGTAGTCCGTTTGCGGGCAATTTCGGTTTCGGTTTCGCAAGCGCATACAACATGTACGTTTTGGCACGAACATATAAGGTTTATGATGTTATTTTTAAAATAGTGCATTAAAAGATAGGTTATACGTAGCTTTAATTGAAAGCTATGACAAGCCCTGAGCTACTTATGAACGCAGCAGTGAAAGAAAAAGATGGAATCACTACTGTGGTCTTCTGCGAATTCCAGCATAACGGTAACCTGCCAGCGGTTCAAGCCCGCGTGTAAAGTGAGCACCATACAGTAATGCTTGCATTTTTTTTGAAAGCAATAAAATATTCCTTATTGCAAAGGAACAGAGGAAGCAGCTTTATTGAAGCGGTCAGATGTATTTAAAAAAAAGGAGGGGGGGGGGGGGGGCACGGCCGAGCAGGAACTGTGTGATAGGAAATTCAACGTAATGACAAGAAACCGCGTCCTAAATTTCGGTGAATACAAGGCCGGTATCGTCGTTTTCCTTCTTTTGGAGACGCAAGAACTTTCTGGAGACGCTCTCGTTATTTTGTTTGCGGACGCGAAAACATCGATAGGTCGCAGATATCTTGGACACGACCGGTCACAGGCGGGCGTCTCACGTTCGTAAATCCACGGCCGTGGTAAACCCAAGCGGGTGAAACCAAATGGTGAAACGCACTCCTTACTCGGTCAAGAAGGCTATTTTGGCAGTCAGCCGCATAATAGACATGAACGCGTCTGTTGTTCAGGCGAAGCTTAGCACTGGCGATTTTATCCTTAAAAATCGCTGTCATCGAGAAGCGCCAAGAACCGCTTCCGCAGTAGACGCCGACGGATACGGACTTACAGTACGCGATCTTTAGCGTGACTGTATCAGCAATATCAGACAACCGAATTGCCGACCACGTATGGAACACAATTTATGAAAAGGGTCATTGTTTTCACGTACAGTTTCCAATCGCAATTTTGCTTTCAAGCAGCTGGTCTTGCTGAAGACTGACAGGTCGCCGGTGTCATTTTCAAGGTGGCTATCGCGATGAGAAACCCACTTGCGCGGATGGTATCACTCGCACACAACTTCTTTCTCCGTGATAGCATATACGGGGAACAAAATATTTGACGTCGCACAGCTGTCTTCTTTTTTTATGCTCGATGAATACAGATCATTTAACGAACACGCACTCATCCTCGCTCACAAGCCACGGTGTGAACTTGGTGCAACCGAATGACGCCATTGTTGTTTACCGGGGCAGGAAAAAGGTGAAATGACACCAGAAAACCAGAAAACTAGAAACAGCAAAAAACAAAACTCCCGCACGGATTAAGCTTTCTTGATAACTATGCTAACGATCTTGAACATAATAACTATATCTTTTGTTTTTATGTTTTCTTTTATGCTACGTAGTATATAAAAGTTAGCGTTCGCGGACTACATGCAGAAGCGTAGTAAAAAAGTGCGTGATTCGGCTTCGTAGCTTTCGCTGTGCTGCCACAGAAAGTTGTCGCGAGGTTTAGTTGAACACTGCTGGAAAACGGGGCATACTTTCAAGTTCAATTATGCGCCGACGCTGGCTCGAGCACAAAGGTGGTGGAAAAGTCCTGGAATAGTGGTTTATGCGACGCGACCTATCGGCTTCCAATGACAACCACGACCGTCTACCGGATATCTACAGGGACATATATGACCAACAGTGGACCGGGCGACCTCCGCTCATTTGGTGTTAGTGCACACTGAGGATGCCACTCCCACAGTTGGCGAAACGACTGTCATTTTGTTTTAAGGCGAAAGCCTTTAATGTCTCATGCTCACGTCCATCCGTCCGTCCGGTGTCCGTCCGTCCATCCGTCCGTCCATCCGCGTCTGACCGTCCGTCCCTCCGTCCGTGTCCGTCCGCCCATCCATCCGTGTCCGTCCATCCATCCGTGTCCGTCTGTCCGTCCGTGCCGTCCGTCTGTCCGAGCCCTGGCACGGAGCCAGGTGGCCTCCGGGGTGCGCAAACGGACGCCGGTCGCGTCGGACTCTACAGCGCTTTGCTTGTGTAGCGTCGCTGCGCCCAGCGTTTGGAATCATTCTGACCGACGCCGTCTCAATGGACACAGGCGTTAGCGGAACACACTTTGGAATTTACAAGGGGTCCGTCAATTTAAGCGCTGGAACGCGGATGGGGTTTGCCTCGATGCGCAAAGCGCGAAAAAATACGAATGCATGCAATAATAATATTATCAATTCCCAGGATTTGGAGACATTCGCACGTGGCGCCATCTGTCGGCGGCAGTGACCGCATCCTGCCATAACTGAATGCGAAATAGGCGAAAAAAATAATATCTTTTGAAATAAGCTAGTTATCAAAAACGACTCCGGGATCTATACAGCAGAGACCTACTGGAACACTGTGGCGAAATTTCAGTGTCGCACTACAAAACCTGTGGCTTCCCTAGACAATTGAACACCCCCATTGGAAATACATGGGACTCATTGTTAAATATTAAACACTCTGGGAAGCCACGAGGTTTGTAGTGCGACACTGTAATTTTGACAGAATGTTTAATTAAGTCTCTGCTTTGTAGAACCGGGAGTCGTTTTTGATAACTAGCTTTTTTCATGAGATATGATTTTTTTCGCCTACTTCCCATTCAGTTACGGCAGGCCACCGCTGTCACCGACAAGAGAGGGCGCTACGTGCAAATGTCCCCAAATCCTGGTCATGTGGGGTTAGCGTCCCAAAACCACGATATGATTATGAGAGACGCCGTAGTGGAGGGCTCCGGAAATTTGGACCATCTGGTGTTCTTTAACGTGCACTGACATCGCACAGTACACGGGCCTCTACCATTTCGCCTCCATCGAAATGCGACCGCCGCGGCCGGGATAGAACCCGCGACCTTCGGGTCAGCAGCCGAGCACCGTAGCCACTGTTCCACCGAGGCGGACGAACGCATGCAAACCGAGGATGATATTACTGTTGTGTTAAGTCGGAGTAATTCCTTTCGAATCACAACAGTATTACGTCACTTTTTGGTTTGGGTTCTTCCCCATCTCCTCTGTAACACTCTTGGCCTTGATGGTACCTAAATCAATAACTAAATGAATGCATATTGAACATGTAAATAATTAAATATTTTCCAACTAAACCTGTGTCTTCATGAATAAGCAAGAGAGGAAAAAAACTGTGCTTTTATACCGATGTGTCCGCTCATTGAAGATTTCATGTATGATTTAGTAATAATAACTTTAGTTGCAATACCACTATCGTTCCAACTAGCTACAAATTCGACGATGAAGTGGAGTAACATGGCTACTTTGGCTTCTTTAGCTTAAATTCTGGCTCGTTTTTAAATCTACGCAACGGAAACTCTGCGCATAGAGCAAATGAATTTATTTGGTGGACAAAATTACCATGTCCGGATCAGAAAGGCCCGCAGACGTTCCTTCGTCTCGGTGTACCGCCCATGGAAATGTATAAACAGCTAATACTGCCCATTAAGCACTGCATCTCCACTATATATCGCAAAATTACAGCAAAATATTTTTGACGTGGGTGCAGCAGAAGGTTCGTCGCTATATTAAGAGCGGTGCGCGCCCTCTGCGAAGGAAATATATATAAAAAAACATTGTTGCGAGACATAAAGTATCATTTTGGGTACCGAACGCATTAAATAGTTCATAATGCACCGCTTACAAGCAGGCGAGTTTGAAAAACGCAATAGTATATTAAAAAATTTGGAGGACCCTTAAGCTTCGCCTTTAAGAGTTGAACGCGATAGCGATATCCTGTCCCTAGTGCGTACTTCATTCACTTAGTGCATACTATGTAATGAGTAGCATGCTTTAAACCACGAGCAATTATGCGTGGGAAATGCGGGAAATGTTTTCGAACTTGCTATGCACCCACTACCTGGTCTTAAGGGAGAGAGAGAGCGAAATTTATTAAATGGCCGAGAGGTCGGCCTGAGCTCGTGCGCTCTGGCCTGCTACTCAGCACAGGGGAAAAGGGAAAGGGAAGAAAAGAGTGATGACGATGATGGGGACAGGAAGAGGTGATGCGTATATACATTGACCACGTCACACCTAGTGGTCTTCTTAAAGTCTACTGTCAAGTCCAGTATTCTTCAAAAAAAAAATGCCCCCACCTCCCCGAAGGGAATCGTGAGGAAATGCGAATGCATTTCGCGCGCGCTTCACTCCATTTATATATGGTGGTTGTGGTTCGAAGAAGGAAAAGGCGCCTAATTTCTGCAGCCCGGTCGGGAGCACGGGGCAGCGCCTGTTTTTGTTTTTTTTTGCTTTTTTATTTTCATTTTTTTTATCGCGGGAGCTCGGCCGAGCTTCCGCGATGCGAGCGCCCTCACACACCAGAGCGCGCTCCTCCTCTCCACTCGCTCTCCGCTACTCCGCCTGCACCACCTGCTCCGGTTGCTAGGGGCGAGGATAAGCGCGCGCCCGCAGCTGTTGCTATGGGAGAGGCGGTGAGAGCGGAGAGATAACACCTGCCACGGACAATGCCAACGCCGCACAACGTAGGATGCCTGACATAGCCCGACTAAGAAATGCATTCGCATTTAAAAATCTGTAAATGCCCTTGTAGCAGTCCTTGATGCTGTATGGTCGGACATTGCCGACAATACGTTAGCTTCACTTAGTGTGTTAACAACGATGCCGGCCAAAATTGAAACCAGCATCTTCAGTTGGGACACGTAAAGAGGGCAGTCGCACAATAAATGTGTTAGTCTCAACCACTGGACAGCGCTCACAGTTCGGGCTGTCAGAATGGCTGATAAGGTGCGCGTAGCGTCGGGTGAAGGCGACGCCTAGTCGAATCCGGTGCAGCAGACTGGCGTATGTCGCTTTATTTTAGCCGGCAGTCGAAAAGTCATGTTAGGGTCTGTTTCCCGCAGACGCCTATGCCGATTGTCCGGTTGAGACCAGTAAGTTGTGAACTCTCGCATAAGCGATCTCGACAAGAAGTTCACGTCACTTGGAGAGTACGGAATATTTACGAGAATAGCGTTGTTATCCAAAGCGGTTTTTGCTGCAGCATCAGCGAGCACGTTGCCTGCCAAGCCACCGTGTCCAGGTACCCATTGGAAGATGACCGAGTGACCATTCCGTTGCTTGATATCGAATGCCTGTATGATTTCGGAAGCCAATACGTAATATTGTCCTCGTCTTGAGCATGAATTGAGGGCTTGCAATGCGGATTTTGCATCAGAAGGTATAGTCCACTTGTATGGTGCTTGGTCCGATACAAAGCGAACAGCTTCCCGTAAAGCAACCAATACTGCTGCTGTTGATGATGAGTTATGATCTGTACTGCCGGAAGATATCCAGTTGAGGGACCACAAAAGCGGCGGTTGAAACGCAAGGAGTCACAGATCCATCAGTGCTTACATGTATAGAGTCGTTGTATGTCTCAGTCAGGTATGCCAGGGTGAGTTGCTTCAGGTCAGCAGAAGGAACCCGTGATTTCTTTGGCATCTCGGGTATTTGAAGGCACACCAGTGGTTTTCTCAGTGTCCTCAGTGGCACTTCAGGGATCTCGGTTGGTGCAAAACCTAGAGGAATGGTACGTCTGTGAGTATTGATGCATTCCGTCTAGGCACAGCCTGGTCGGTTTGTCGGCAGTGAAGACAAGTGGTGGTGCGCATGCCGGGTCAGTAGCCGAAGGTGGATTCGAAGAGGTTCTTCAACGTACGGATGCACGTTGTAGGCATATGTCAAAACACAGGTGAGCTGTCGCGTAGATATCCCACAAACAATGCCTGGTACAATTGCAGAAGGCTTTTCTCAGAGGGGCCCCCATCTTAGTGCAGCTACAACACGAAGCACGTCTACAAAGCTGCTTAGCTTTTTTCGCAGCGTTGTGACGTGCTTCGACAAAGATAGGTTGCGGTCAATAACGACGCCTAAATATCTGTAATGGGCACTGCCGGAATGACTGCTCCGTCAGCAAATATCGGATACCGCGTCATTGATTTCTTTGTGAACGCCAATGCAGCACACTTTGCAGTTGAGAGTTGCAGGCCTTGACAGCGCAAGTACTTGGATGTTATTGACGTAGCCTGTTGTAGCGCTCGCATTCGCGGGCGCGTTACTCCAGAGGCCCATATGCAAATATCGTCTGCGTATACGCTGATTTTAACATTGTCAGGAAGCTCCGCACCAAGAACAATGAGCGTGACGATGAACAGTGTTGGGCTGAGGACCGCGCCTTGTGGAACGCCGCGGTTAACATGGTGCATGCCATTGTCGCCATCAGCCATCGACATGAAACTGGTACGATCGCTGAGATAGCTGGCAATCCATGCGTGAAGTCGAAGCCCTACGCCAACGTCTTCAAGCGTGTCAAGGCTGGCTTCATGAAGGACGTTATCGTAGGCGCTCTTTATGTCGAAAAAATTGCACCAACTAATCTCCGGCGTTGTCTTTCCTGTTCCACAGACGAAACTAGGTCTATAACTCCGTCTATAGATGAACGACCCCTGCGGAAACAATTCATGAAATCTGGCAAGGTGAAAGTATTCTCTAAGAGTCATTCCATTCTCGTAAGCGACATACGTTCCATTACCTTGCCGACGCAACTGGCAAAGGCAATTCGTCTGTAAAAAGGGAGTTCGTTGGAACACTTGCCTGGTTTCAATATGGCCACTATGCGGCTGCACTTCCAGTTATCTGGTACCCTCGCCGTGTCCCACGTAGTATTATAGAAGGAGAAAAGAGCTTTCCGTGCTTCCGGGCTGAGATGAGAGAGAGCCGAATAAGTGATTCCATCAGGCCCTGGCGCGGAGGAGTGTCCGGAGGCAGAGATAGCAGCGTCGAGCTCGTGCAAAGTGAACGGTAAGTCGAGACGCTCGTCACAGGATGGTGGTGAGGCATAACATGAAGGTGATCCCGGTGAGAATGACGTTCCTACGAGCAATTGGCAATAATCGTCTGCTATTTCTACTTCCCTCCACACGTGCTTTAGGGCCACACATCGGAATGGGAACAACTGCGGCGTAGGTGTCCGAAGGCTTTGTACAACCTGCCATACTCGTGATAGTGGTTTCCTGGTATCCAGAGAACCACAAAATGTTCTCCACCGTTGCCTGTCGAGCTTATCGAGGTGTCGGAGTACATGTCGCTGTGCTTGACGAGATGCAGACAGGTCTGATGGTGATCTCGTCCTCCTGTACTTTCTTTCTGCGCGGCGACGCATTGCACGCAGGTGCTCGTATTGTGCGTCAACCTGCGATCTGGGTATAGGCACACTGATGAGTCTAGTGTTTGCTGTCACTGCTAATACTATAACGCCTTCAATTTCGTAAATACATTGGATGTTGTCACACTGGGTATTCCCAGATGTTTGGAAGGCTTTCCAGTCTACGCTTCGTACAGAACGGGGAGTTGAACGGCGGAATCCTTTTAGTTGTATATACGTCGGGAGGTAGTCACTTCCGTGCTTTTCTACATCTACACACCAACAGGTGGTAGACAAGAGATTTCTGGTCATAAAACAAGCGTCCAGACAGCTGCTGTATGATGTGCCACGAAGGAAAGTGGGGGATCCATTGTTGATGGTCATCAGGGCCCTACTTAGCACAAAATCAGCCATGTCCCTGCCGCGAGTGTTCATCGACGCCGAGCCCCACATTCGATGGTGCGCATTGAAGTCTCCTACTAGAACGTGAGGGCTTGGGCAAGATTGGAATACAGATGAAAGGTGAGAGCAGTCGACGCGGCTTCTGGGGGGAATGTATCCACCTATGAGAGATATCGTACGGCGCTTGTGCTTCATAGTTAGGCATATATAATTATTTGAAGCATGAGGAGCCACGTCATGCCTCACGTACGTAAAATCATTACATATACATATAATCAGGTTACTCGTACTTCGGTCCTCGCGAGACCATAGTATCACGTAACCGGATATCCGAAAAAGGTGACACCATGTTTGGCTCGCATATAACAACCACAGGAAAGTGATATTTAAGCATCCGTTGCCGAAAGTCAGACAGCCTACTTCGCAAACCCCTTGCCTTCCGCTGCATTATTCTATCTTCGAATGAGGTCGTCATGTTGTTCTATGGAAGCGCTACCAGGAGCGGTTCCAATACGTTGAGAATCTGCACTGCTGCCTTCACGCCCGGTGTCTGTAGCTCGCACAGAATGACACGTAGGGACTTCAGCAGGTTCTTCAGTGTTGTCTGTGTCTGTGTTTTGTCAGAGTCTTGCCTATCTTTTTTGGCCACCTTTGGAGGAGCAGCCCATCATTGGGTTTTGCTTATTGCTCCAGACGGCAGTGAAGGCCACTCATCGTCTGAACCATCTTCCTGCAACAGTGGATCAGCCCCCTTTTGTCCACCACTCGGTCGGTGTGCACTCCAAATGGGAGCAGAGGCTTTACACGGCGCAGTCACCTGTTTATCTGGTGCAGTGGTTGATATTGTTACGGGGAGAATATATTTACACAATATATACACAGAGTAAATTCAGTGGCTGACAAGATGGTGGCCAGCTAGCAGGGACTGTCCACGTCGTCTTCTTCAACCCGTTACATGATTTCCCGGGCGGCTGGAGCACCGACCCGGTGCTAATCAGGAGCCAGTGGAGTAATAGGGCTTGAGCCGCGTGACATGCACTATGTCAGTCCGAGGGCTAACGACGGTGGGATCACTAGTGGTTATTTCGTAGGTGACGTCGGTGATTGGGTGTAAGATGCGGTAAGGGCCGGAATAGCGTGGAAGTAACTTTTCCGAGAGTCCGAGGCGACGCGAGGGGGACCAAAGCAGAACCAGAGTACCAGGTGTGTAGTGGACGTCACGATGGCATGCGTCATATATGCGCTTCTGATTGTCCTGTGAGTCCGCTAGTCGGCGTCGAGCAACTTGGCGTGCCTCTTGGGCCTTTGTGATTGCTTCCCGAGCGTACTCCGACGTATAACTTAGTCTGGATGGCAGGAGTGTGTCGAAAGGTAGCGTAGGGTCGCGGCCGAACAACAGGAAAAATGGAGAGAACCCGGCGGTATCGTGACGAGAAGAATTATACGCAAATGTGACAAACGGTAACGTAGTGTCCCAGTCGCGATGGTCGGCGGAGACATACATGGATAGCATGTCAGTAAGAGTTCGATTGAGGCGCTCCGTTAGACCGTTAGTTTGCGGATGATAAGCAGTTGAAAGCTTGTGTTTAGTTGCGCAGGATCGTAGAAGGTCATCAACCACTTTGGAAAGGGAAGTAGTGGCCTCGGTCAGTGAGGAGCTGCCGAGGGGCGCCGTGGTGTAGGATGACGTTTTCCAGGAGAAAGTCGGCGACATCAGTTGCACAGCTAGTTGGAAGAGCCCGTGTGATTGCGTATCGGGTTGCATAAACGGTTGCTACTGCGATCCACCTATTGCCTGCAACCGAGGTAGGAAAAGGGCCGAGGAGATCAACACCGACGCGGTAAAATGGCTCTGATGGTATGTCGAGAGGCTGAAGGCGTCCGGCAGGATGGGTGGTAGGTTTTTGCCGTCGTTGACAAAGATCGCAGGCAGCAACATAACGGGAGACGTCGCGGTACAGACCAGGCCAGAAGAAGCGCCGGCGAACTTTGTCATATGTCCGTGACACGCCGAGGTGACCGGCTGTCGCCATATCGTGAAGCTGGGCGAGAACAGTCTTACGCAGGTGAGGAGGAACGACGAGCAGTCTGTCGGGGCCGTCAGGACGCATGTTGGAACGGTACAGTACACCATCATGAAGCTCAAACATTCGAAGAGAAGGGTTGGGCGTCGACGATGTTAGCCTTTGAATGATATCGTGCAAGAAGGCGTCCCGCCGTTGCTCGACACCGATATCGTGAAAAGCGGACAGAGAGAGAACGTTGATAGATAGGGTGGCCGTAGAACTGTCTGGTGGGTCGACAGGATATCGGGACAAACAGTCGGCATCTTGATGCAAGCGGCCTGTTTTGTACACGACTGAGGTAGTCGAATTCTTGAAGGCGCAGTGCCCACCGACCAAGGCGGCCTGAAGGGTCTTTCAGGGACGAAAGCCAGCACAAAGCATGGTGATCAGTGATGACTGTGAATGGCCGGCTGTACAAATAGGGGCGAAATTTTCCAACTGCCCAAACGAGCGCCAGACATTCGCGTTCAGTAATAGAGTACTTTCGCTCAGCATGAGAAAGAAGGCGGCTGGCATACGCAACAACGCGTTTCCGACCTTGTTGTGTCTGGGCTAGGACTGCACCGATGCCATGGCCACTTGCATCGGTACGGACTTCTGTTGGAGCTGAGACGTCAAAGTGAGCGAGAATAGGTGGATAAGTAAGCAGTCGTATCAGATTGGAGAACGCATCCGCTTGCTCAGGGCCCCAGATGAAGGCAGCGTCTTTCTTGAGGAGCTGAGTGAGAGGGCGCGCAACGTCGGCAAAGTTTTTGACAAAGCGACGGAAGTAAGAGCAGAGGCCAAAGAAACTGCGAACGTCTTTGGAACAAGTTGGCACAGGAAAGTCTTTCACTGCCCGTATTTTATCTTGATCAGGGCGAACACCGAAGGAATCAACGAGATGTCCGAGCACAGAAATTTCACGACGAGCGAAGTGGCACTTGGCTGAATTTAGCTGCAGGCCCGCCTTACGGAAGACCGATAAGATCTTCGATAGCCGTTCAAGGTGCGTCGAAAGGATGGAGAAAAGACGATTACGTCATCCAGGTAGCAGAGGCAGATGGACCACTTGAAACCATGCAAAAGGGCATCCATCATTCGCTCAAACGTGGCGGGCGCATTGCACAAACCGAATGGCATCACTTTAAACTGGTAAAGGCCGTCGGGGAGTGATAAAGGCCGTCTTCTCACGGTCCATGTCGTCAACGGCAATTTGCCAGTACCCGGAGCGCAGGTCGATGGAAGAAAAATATTGCGCGCCGTGAAGGCAATCCAGGGCATCGTCAATGCGTGGCAGAGGATAGACGTCCTTCTTGGTGATCTTGTTTAGGTGACGATAATGAACGCAAAATCGCCAACTGTTGTCCTTCTTCTTGACAAGGACAACAGAGGGGACGCCCATGGACTGCAGGAAGGCTCGATGATATTCCGAGAAAGCATTTTGTCAACTTCTTGTTGGATTATCTGTCGCTCAGTATGGGAGACGCGGTAGGGTCGCCGATGGATTGGTCTCGCATCGCCTGTGTCAATCCGATGTTTAACAACCGACGTTTGTCCGAGAGGGTGGTCGCCAAGGTCGAATATGTCCCAGAAGGAATCAAGGAGAGCGCGTAGTTCATCAGCATGTTCAGTCGGTAAGTCGGGTGCAATCATCTTCGTTAAGGCGTTTGTTCTGATGGAGTAGTAGGGGAAGTCTTCTCTACACACGAAGCTCTGTCGTATCCTAGGGTTGAAATGTGGCAGTCTGCCGCCGGCATGATTTCCGCGAGTGAAATGCCACGAGGGAGAACCTGTGCACACAGGCCAAAATTCACTAGCGGTAGACAGGATGCGTTGTCCGTTATAGTAACGACCGTGTGCGGAAACGCAACGTTGTGCGAAAGCAAGACGTCAACATTGGGAGACACGATATAGTCACCGTCTGGTACAGGTGGTACGGGTGAGACTCCGATATACGCAACCGTCCGTTGAGGAAGGCGAATGTGTTCTGCAGAACAGAGCCGACTTGGAGGGCTCGCGGGAGGATCAACAGCAGAAGGTAGAGCGAGTTGCACCACACCGGCAGAACAGTCTATCAAGGCCGAATGTTCTGACAAGAAATCAAGTCCCAAAATCAGGTCGGGAGGGCAATGTTCCAGGACGTAAAACATAACCGATGTGTGTTGTCCCCGCGACGCTTACACGAGCTGAACACACACCCATCACAGCAGGCGTTCCACCATCGGCAGTTCGGACAACAACAGTTGGGGCAGGAGTCAAGACTTTCTTCAAGCGTGTTCGAAGGTCAGCGTTCATAACAGACACGTGCGCGCCAGTGTCAATTAGGGGCCGTAACTGGTACACCGTCCACGTCAACATTGATAAGGTTCCGATGTGCGGGCAGGGTCAGTAGAGGATTTTGGCATCGGGTCGGTATTGCAGCATCACCTCTAGGAGCTGCTCGCGTCAGTTTTTCCGGAGGTGAGCGCCGGAAGGAGCTTGGGGACGGCGATCGACGAGATGGGTGCGAGCGGGAGAAACGGCGTTGCGGCGAAGGTGATTGGCTGGGTCGAGTGGGCAAAGAAGTGGCATCAGACGTTAGCGGCTCTGTTTGCGGCGATGAGTGTGAATTACCGGCAGGTTGGCCATGGGACGGAGGGTAAGGCCACGGTGTGGAGTTAGACCAAGCACGGCAGTAACGAGAAATATGGCCGACCCGACCGCAGTTGAAGCATATTGGCCGGTCGTCTGGTGTGCGCCATTCCGCCGGGTCGCGATAACGTGGGGGAGCAGAAAAACGGCGGTTGGGTGTGACAGTGACAGGTGGACTTGGTGGGACATAGTCAGGTCGATGAATAGCGCAGACGTTGTTCAAACCGACATTGGCCAATTCCTGACGCACGACGGTCTGGATGAGGGAGACGGCGGCGTGATAGTTGTCGGAGTTGAGGGTTGGTGACGTGAGTGGAGCCGCAGCTTCAATTTCCCGGCGGACAATGCGGACAACGTCGCTGGAACTTTTTGTAGAAGGCCGGCGAGGGTCTTCGCAGGTGGACGTAGCAGCCGTGTTGGGTAGGCGTGCAAATTGGTGGAGAATGCGGCGGCTCTTGGCTTCCTCAAAGCGTCGGCATTCAGCAATGATGTCTTGCACAGTAGATGAGTTCCTGAATACAAGAAGGTGAAAGGCGTCATCTGCTATACCCTTGATTACATGGGCGACCTTGTCGGCTTCGGACATCTGCGAATCCACCTTGCGGCACAACGCGAGAACGTCCTGGATGTACGTGAGGTAGGACTCTGTGCATGTCTGAGCACGAGACGCGAGCTCTTTTTTGGGCGGAGCGCTGACGTCCGACAGGCCTTCCAAATAGCTCCCGAAGCTTCTGCTTGCATAACTCCCAGCTGGTCAGCTCCTCCTCGTGCGTTTCGTACCAGACCTTCGCGGTATCTCTCAGGTAAAAGATCACATTGGCCAGCATGAGTGTGGGGTCCCATCGCATACGTACGCCCACGCGCTCGTACGTCTTTAGCCAGTCTTCCACGTCCACACCATCGGTGCCCGAAAAGGTACCTGGGTCTCTCGGGGCCTCCAAGATGAGGGTTGACGGGCTGGTTGAAGAAGGCACAGTAGCCGGTGCAGGGTCGGTGGTGTTGACTTCGGTCGCCATTGAAGAGGCAACTAAGCGCCCGCTGCGAAGCTTCGTCTTGCGTGAAGAGAATACCCCGCACCTTCCACCAAAGATGTTACGGGGAGAATATATTTACACAATATATACACAGAGTAAATTCAGTGGCTGACAAGATGGTGGCCAGCTAGCAGGGACTGTCCACGTCGTCTTCTTCCCTGTCCTCCTCGTCGTCTTCTTCACCCCGTTACAATATATCAGTCCGGTGGGCGGTGTGGTTCCGTTGGCGTCTGCGTTTGGAACGGCGTCTGTGACGGCGAATAGATGAGACAGCCTCTCTGTGTGTCGAGTTGTCCCTCACCATCTTACTTAGTATGCGTATTTCTTGTTTTATCTTCGGGCAACTTTCGGATGTCGCGTCATGCGCACCAGAGTAGTTCGGGGGGGCACTTGAGGGGAGCCGCAGCGTCACAGTTGTCAATCTTCTGAGGTTCTCCACACCGCTGACAAGTTATAACGCTTTTGCACAGAGCGCTGACGTGTCCCCAACTTGCAGCACTTGTGACACTGCAAAGGCCTTGGCCCGAAAGGGCGCACCGGATGTCTGACGTATCCAACCTTGACGCTTGCAGGCAGGGATTGAGAATCAAAGACTATTTTAATGCATCGAGACTGCCCGCAGCGGTGGATGGTCATTATTCTGACTGTTGACGTTACTAGCCTCTCAAGATCAGCGTCGGTGATGTCGATGTCCACGTCATTTATGACTCCAGTCGTTGTTCCTTTACCGTGAGCAAGGAAAGAACGCACTGAGATACTTCCCAGCTGTGTGACGGCCTTCAGTCTCTCGAGGATGGTTTTGTTTGCCACGTAGACTGACAAAATGTGCTTCCTACTATTGATGCGGATTTCAGTCACTTGCGCTGGTGCAACCCGCTCGAAAGATAACGTTAAGGACTGCCTGTTAAGCGAGTTCAAGTTGTCTGTCGGAGAGGTAGGCAAGTATGAAATTTTTGAAAGACTGCTTGCCATGATCCGTCGCTGGTTGCAAGTCCCTTGAACGTGACGTCCTTCGAAGCTTTCTTTTCAACCGCCGGTTGGTGAATGCAGTGAAATGGGCTTCTGATTACATTTCTTCCACGGGTGAGCTGTCGCTGGAATCGCAGCGAGCGGCTGCGACGACACGGTCACCCATCTTCGGTCGATCAGTAGGCAGGCGGCTGGGGATTACGGTCTGGTCGGGGTGATGCATGGTCCCCCCATTTCGGGGAACGACGTCCTCCGTCTCGCTTGATCTGCAGTCGTCAGGAATTCTCATAATTGCGAAAAAATATGAGAGCAGTTCAAGGCACAGGTATGCCCGAACGCACTTCTTTAGTAACGTGTGTGCCTTTTGTAATGGGTGGACGGCTTTAAACCACAATGTCGTTATGATATTCACATCTTCTGACGCCCGATGGCGATGTACGCTTCTACCACGCAATATTGAAGCGATGTTACATGTTGTATTGTGACGCCTGTATACAGGACGCGTGTGTTTGTAAAGTATGAAAGTTATTTTCACTGCATTTCCAAGCAGAGGAAGTTATTAACGCGAAAGCGTTAAAAAGCTCGTTTCGCCGAAATTGCGGCGTCGGCGCTGGTGTCGGCGTCGTTGGTTGTGAGCGAAAAATCATCTTGTCCGTGACCAAAAAATCGAGAAAGATGCAAATAAAATAAATAATAAAAATTTCCCTGTCCAAGTGAGGATCGAATCCAGGTCGTCTGCGTGGCAAGCAGGTGTTCTACCACACAGCCACGCCTCTGCTTGCTAATACAGTGAAATTAACTTCCTCTGCTTGGAAATGCAGCGAAAATAACATTCATGCTTCGCAAACGCAAGCGTATAGGCGTTGCAATATAACATGTGATACCCCAGTGATATCATGGTACAAGCGTACATTGCCACCGGGCATCAGAACATGCAGCTATCATAACGAAAAGGCACACACCTTCCTGCGCGTATTCCCTTAACACCACGTAGTTGGTGCATAGCAAGTATGCACTAAGCGGTTCAAGTACGCACTCGGGACAGGATATCTCTATCGCGTTCAACTCTTGAAGGTGAAGATTAAGGGTCCCCCCAATTATTTATATGTGATCCCAAGCACAAGCATTGCTGTGCGGTAGAACACCTGCTTGACACGCAGACGGCCTGGGTTCGATCCTTATTCAGACCCGGAAATTTGTTTTATTTATTTTATTTGCATCTTTCTCGATTTTTCGGTCACCAAGAAGATGATGATTTTTAGCTCGCGACCAAGGTCGGGGCCGGAATTTCCGCGAAACGAGCTCTTTAACTCTATTGCGTTAAACATTTCATTTGTTCGGGCCATCACGATTAGTGGTAGTTTTTACAAACAAAACGAAGGAATTAAGTATCGTGGGGCTATCTTTACATTCTACGCATTGGCAAATTCAATTGGCGGCACTCAATCTCTCGCCTTTTTTTACTGTGTTATTGCAGCGCAAATGCACTTTGCTGTGCTGAAAAACATGAGAGTGTCATAAAAATATTATCTGATGTGCTTTACACTGCGGCATATCGTAACAATAAAGTTTAGCATAATATTTTTCTTTCTCTTTCTTTTTTCTTTTTTGATTAGCTCGAAGCTTGCTGCACACTCTGTGATACTTTGAACTTTCCTAAAAGCAAGGTGATTTATGAAGTGATGAAGAAATTTTCTTTCAAAGGTCATATTTTCAACTACAATGCCATAGGTCATGAAACAATGCCCATAAGTTATCAAAATACAAAGAATACTCTTGCTATATAGATACGCCTCATTACTCTTAGAACAGAACACAAAACAATGAGAGCGCCAGTATATCTGCTCTGTTTGTTGCTTACGCTGTTTTCACTCTTCGTGCGTTCAGTTTACTTGGACTCCGACCCTCCGATGTATTCAGACAAATTTGAAGTTTTTACGTACCAGGATCCTTCAAGGGTATGTTGTCATGCCTAATATACCATCAATGCAAATCTATTTATCACCAGCAATTTCAGATAATGTGAGCGTTTTCCCTCCGTATTCAACACAATTAATTTGTTAAAGTCACTGTCTAAAAATAGCCACTTAGTTGCATGCGCTAATAGAATATGCTTTTCCTGTCTGCATGCATCAACTTCAAATGCAAAAAATACTTTTTTTTACTTCTTTATTGCCTTGTTATCCTGGTATCCACGCCACTTTACCTCCGGGATGTGCAGCCCATGTTAGCTGTTCCGGCTAAACGTACATGACACCACGAAATACTCAGTCATTATGGCTTAATTCTAGCCAACTGATTTCTTTTCCTCTGTCTAGCTGTACCCGTAACTTTCTAATCACTACACTGGCGCTGCGTGGTACAACATTGGCGACAAAAAGAACACGCGTTAGACTATTGAAGGAGAGATACATGTTTTTGCTTAACTGCACAATGAATTAACGTGATAAATTTCGCTCTGTACTGCGTACGAGGTATGCTACTTGATTTTATGCACGAACATACTCTGAATATTGTGAAAAGAGATAATTGTTTTTTTTTTCGATGATGACTAAACATTCGTATACATATTTGCGTAATAATATTGTCTCTGACGCATTATGAGCTGATTTCCTAGCACTTCATTCCACAAGCAATAATGATGACAGGCTTTTTATTAACTTGAGACAGAAGTTTATCTGAAGACGACAAGCATAGGTGATAGGAGATTATATGTGTAGCCCATGTTTGGGATGTATCGTCCGCTAAACTAAGAAATGCCCTGAGCAGAAGGGATGTCGCCTTTCTTGAATGTAAATTCATGTGCCTAGACAAAAATACGATTGCGAAAATAAAGCAAGAGTAAGCGCCGTAAATAGCAGCGCTACGCATAACGGCAGTTCAAGCAAGGTTCAGTGTAGTTGGTACACGATTTCCCACTCAATACGCGGTATTTATCAGGATCTAGGCCTTTTCATCAGCATGCCGATTCTCTGGGGACAGTCTATTTTATGTAAACGGCTTTCGAGTAGTTATATTTTCCACATCAAAATCCAGCTCATTGTAACCGCAAAAGCACATGCCAATCGTGGCCATGCTAACCCGTAGGTTCTTCGCCCCAAAAAAAAAACCTGATACATAAAATGAGAATTTTTTTTGTGGCATTACCGCAAAATATTGTGCTCATGTGAGACATAGTGGTGCTATGGGCGTTCCTGTGGTCTCTTGAATTGTAGATAATTTGTTGATTGTGCTCTAGTGATTATTCCTTTCCCTGGGTAATAAAACCGCCTCAATATATAGAACTTATATGCATAGCATATGAGCACCCGTGTTTGCTACAAGCAACATGTCATTCTTCATCAAGCTAAGTTGCATTTTTAGTCTCACACGTCTCCCGTCTTCCTGTTTTGTGCCGTGTCTGTAGCGCTATTTCGTATTTACTCTACCGTACTCGGAGAAACCCTTCAGCTACTGCGATGGTTAACTATCTCACTAATTTGCGAATGCATCCAAGAATCAGGTAGCTTCCGCACTGGCTGTTCAATGTGTAAGAACTTTTAAGTGGCAAAAGGTGCAAATGTCGTCCAGTGTGACTGAGAAAACATTGCCTTATTATTACCCGGCGATGCACTCAAGCGCCACCATTTCCTAACAAAATAGCGCACCTGAATCACCTGAACCTAACTGGTTCGACAGGATTTCCGATGCGATGGCGGAAAGCGATGCAATGTAGGTTGATGTGGCTTCAGTCCACTGCTTGCCGGTTAAACCATTTTTTTCAAGGGACTGCTACAACAGAACAGGAAGGTGATGCATGCCTACGCGCCTACGTCCAGCCGTGACTGTACAGTACTGATGGGTGACTTTAATGCGAGGGTAGGTAAGAAGCTGGCTGGAGACCATGCAATAGGAGAATATGGCATCGGTTCTAGAAATACCAGAGGGAATTTATTAGTAGAGTTTGCAGAACGCAATAATTTAAGGTTCTTGAGTACCTTGTGCAGAAAACGGGTGAACCGTAAGGCGAAGTAGAGGAGCCCTAATGGCGAAACTAAGAATGAAATATTCATAGTGTGTGCACCTTGTGGCCATTGTACAGGATGGTGAAGTGGTTAGCAAAATCAGATACAGTCAACATAGAATGGTAAGGCCTCTAATTTGCCTATAGTTGAGGAAAGAACGGCAGCAACTGATACGCAAAAAGCCAATTAATGAGCTACAGCTGAGAGGGAAAGTCGAGAAAATCAGTGTCTCGCTTCAAGATAGGCACGCGGCTCTAGCCGAGGAAACTGACCTTAGCGCTGATGCAATGAATGATTATCTCACTAGTGTAATTAAGGAGTGTGCAATAAAAGTCGGGGGTGAAGTCATTAGGCAGGAGACTGGCAAGCTCCCCCAGGAGACGAAGAAACTCATTAAGAAGCGTCAAGCCATGAAAGCCTCAAATGCAACAGACAAAACTGAACTGGCAGAGCTTTCGAAGTTAGTCAATAGGCGTAAGTTAGCCGACATGAGAGCGTATAACATGGAGAGACTTGAGCAAGCTCTAAAAAAACGGAAGCCTAAAAGCAGTGAATAGAAAGCTGTGCATAGATAAAAACCAGATCTATGCACTGAGGGACAAGGAGGACAAAGTCACTAGCAATATGAATAGGATAGTTTAAGTAGCGAATGAGTTCCACAGAGATCTGTACAGCAGCCGAGACAACCTTGATGATAGCGTAAAAAGCAGTAGTAGGCCCCATAAAAATCGGACATCCCACCAGTAACGACAGGGCGAAGCAAAGAAAGCCCTTGAGGGAATGCAAAGAGGAAAGCCGCTGGTGAGGATCAGGTAACACCACAGCTTTTGAAAGACGGCGGACAGATTCAAGTAGCGAATGAGTTCCACAGAGATCTGTACAGCAGCCGAGACAACCTTGATGATAGCGTAAAAAGCAGTAGTAGGCCCCACAAAAATCGGACATCCCACCAGTAACGACAGGGCGAAGCAAAGAAAGCCCTTGAGGGAATGCAAAGAGGAAAGCCGCTGGTGAGGATCAGGTAACACCACAGCTTTTGAAGGACGGCGGACGGATTGTGTTAGAAAAACTGGCCACCCTGAATACGCAGCGTCTCTTGACGGGTAGGGTACCAGAATTTCGGAAGAAATCCAACATCATCTAAATCCATAAGAAATGGGACATAGACGACTCGACAAATTACAGGCCGATCACCTCACTGTCTGTTGTGTACAAGCTATTTACCAAAATAATAGCTAATAGAATTAAGACTACATTAGAGTTCAATCGAGCAAATCACGCAGGGATTCGTACAGGCTACTCATGAATAGATCATATTCATACCGTCATTCAAGTGATTGAGAAATACGCGGAATACCAGCAACCTCTCTACATCGCTTTCATAGATTACGAGAAGGCATTTGATTTGGTGGAGACATCAGCAGTCATGCAGGCACTGCGGAATCAGGGCGTCGACGAAGCATACATAAACATACTGGAAGATATCTACAGGGAATACGCAGCCACTATAGTCCTTCATAAAGACAGAATCCCAAAAAAGAAGATTGCCAGGCAGGGAGACACTATCTCCCGAATGCTATTCCACGCGTGTTTGCAGGAGCTTTTCAGGGCCCTAAATTGGGAAGAGTTAGGGATAAGAGTTAACGGAGAGTATCTTAGTAACCTGCGATTCGCTGATGACATTGCATTGATGAGTAACTCAAGGGACGAATTACAACTGATGATTACTGAATTGCACACGGAAAGCATACTAGTAGGTCTGAAAATTAATATGCATAAAAGGAATATGCAGCAGTCTCGGCAGAGCACAGCGCTTTGCGATATGTTTTGAGACACTGGAAGTTGTAAAGGAATACGTCTACATAGGACAGGTATTAACCGCGGAGCCGAACCATCAGAGTGAAATAATTAGAAGGATAAGGATTCGGTGGAGCACATTCGGCAGGCATTCTCAAGAGGAAGGTATGTAACAGCTGCATCTTACCGGTACTTACCTGCGGAACCAAAACCTAGAGGCTGACAAAGAGGGTTCGACTTAAATTGACGACAACGCAGCGATCGGTGGAAAGAAGAATGATAGGTGTAACCTTATGAGAAAGGAAGAGAGCAGACTGGATCAGGGAACAAACAGGGGTTAATGATATTCGGTTGCTCCGAAGGACGTACAACTGGACCGGCATAGGCGAAAGGTGGTGACGGGCGCGGATCTTCGTAGTACTGCAGCGGCTGCACCGACTGAATGGAAGCCGTAGGAGGTGCATGAACGAACAGCGGGGGAGTTGAAATAGGGCGCTTCAAGGCTTCCGCGTAGGTCGCACGACGGTATTCAGTCGGGACTACCGTAGTGTTGTCATGAGTTACAGGGTCACGGAGCGCCTGGTGTAGCTCGTCCTTTATGACGCTTGCTATGGAGCTTACCGTAGGAAGTGACGGGGCGGCAGCCTTCTGCAACTCTTCGCGTACTATAGAGCGAATGAGCTCTCGCAGACTCTCGGTGTTGCTCCCCATAGGCGTGAAAATGTCAGTAGCGGACGCACTGTTGATTTGCCGCTCATACAGGGTGGATCGATGCTGAAGCATCTTTTCCATTGTGACGGCCTCGGACAAGAATTCGTTGACCGTCTTCGGAGGGCTCCGTACAAGACCAGCAAAGAGCTGCTCTTTGACTCCTCGCATAAGGTGTCGCAACTTCTTCTCCTCTGTCATTCTTGGATCGGCTCGTCTGAACAGGCGTGTCATGTCTTCAACATAGGCCGTCACTGTTTCGTTGGGCATCTGGATGCGCGCATGGATCGCTCGTTCAGCTCGTTCGCGGCGATCGGTGCTGGTGTACGTGTCCAGTGGCCGACGGCAGAATTCGCGCCAAGAAGTGAGTTGTTCCTCACGGTTTTGGTACCATGTTCGCGCTCCGTCCTCCAAGTAGAAATACACGCGCCGCAATTTGTCTGCGTCGTCCCATCCATTCAAAGCAGCCACACGCTCGAAGTCGACCAACCAGTCTTCGACGTCTTCGAGCTCGGTGCCATGGAACGGCGTCGGTACCTGCAGGCTCTCAAGCGTGTAGCGGTTCACCGTCGTGGGTTCCATACCGGTTGGGTTGGTTTGCACAGAAGTGCTGGTCATGCCTGTTGAAGTGCTGCGAACGGGAACGTCGACTTGCGGGGGAAGTCCCCTGATCCTGCGGCTGGCCCGATGCACGGCAGTGTTAACTGGCACTGGGCTTGTGGCACGGCTTCCAGGAGGGGTCTGCAGCATCCGTGAGGGCTACCCAGCACCTCCACCACTTGTCACGTCACCTCAGAGGTCCAGGCGAGGTTTATTGTTGGTCGAGCAGCAGGGCTCTTCGCAAAACAGCGTCGGCTAAGCTCGCTCTTCAAAAGGATAGCGCGCGCACTTCTTCCTTTCGCGAGCTATGCCACTGGTCATGCATTTCACCCACTACTGCAGGTGGCAATATCATGGTTGAAACCAAGAGGAACAAAGGGACATCGGCCGCGCACATGCCGCGCAGGCAGTATAACCACTTGTCCTTAAATGTAACAGACGGGATTCCAAGAGAAGACAAGCGCGTGAGGGGGGGGGGGGCAGAAAACTAGTTCGGCAGATTAGATTCAGAAGTTTGCAGGTATAACGTGGCAGCAGAAAGCACAAGACCGCGTTGATTGGCAGAACATAGGAGATGCCTTGACCTGCAGTGAGCCTAGTCAGGCCTATGATCATGATGGTGACTGCAACGCAGCCTAACCGCAAGGCAGTTGGTTTAGACGTGTGCAAGCGTATGCTTAGCAGTACGTCTGTAGTGGCGGAATCATGTTTCATTCAAATTTGCCCGAGTTCAATATACGTAACGCGACGTTACACCGCAGACCAGTGTTGCTAGGTGTGAAAGACAAAAACAACGAATAATTTACAAAGACTCTCCAAAAATAGCCAAATATGGCTATCACATCAAAGTAGAAAAAGTAGCCATGAGTGTATGAAAACTACTACGACGTTTTCAAGTGGAAGCGCATTTTGGCGTAAATGTAACAATGTATAGAAATAATCATTCAAAATCATAATTTCTGAGATCAAACTAATAATTTCATTATCTCATTTCGGCAATAATTTCGGGCAGGACGATGAAATTTCTAGCCCTGTTGCAGAACTGTCACTCTTTTCACGTGTCTTGCGTGACTTTCTTTAACAAGACAAGAGGTGATAGCTTTGAGGAGGCAATAAAAATAAGTGCGGCTTGAGTGTCTTCAAAATCGGGCTTGCTGGGATTGAAGCGTGTCTAGCAGTCGTATTTCCCAGTCGTTTCCCGCACGATGAAGTACGAGAAGCTAAACCATTTAAACCTATATTGACACAGAAATGGTCCGGCTATCCCCTCTATGTCAGTCCAGTCAGCGTTACTAGATGGAGGCACTTGGAAAATTGCACGGGATCGCCACGGAAGCGACGTGGCTACTCGCTGTCTCCCAAAGGGGGGCGCTGCGATAGTTTTGCGCCCTGATGACTAGACGTGTTTCGCGTCGTGCCGGTCGTGCGTGGTGGGCGTGGTGGTGTTCTCTGTCGCTGCTTCGTCTGCTCCTCCGCGGAGAGGGTCACGTGACGTGGTCGCAAAGCGACGCCAGCGACACCTCGAATGGGCGACGATCTGCGGTCGCCTCCTCGCGCGAGTTTTCTAACTGTCCCCATCCAGTAACGTTGAGACCAGTGTAAGAAAAGAAGTCATTGAACAGCCATCGTTATTACGTCGCCTATATTATTAGATGCGAAGCAGCTTATGAGCAAGGTTGATCCGGTGGCGTCCGCGCTCCACTGCGCATGCGCCTACTCTCTCTCCCACTCTCCTCCTTTACGCAGGTGCACGGTCGCCTTCTCTCCTCCTCCCCCGCGCTGCAGCCGCGTACTCTCCTCCTTTACGCAGGCGTTTACGCAGGCGCTCGGTCGCCGTCTCTCCTCTCCGCCCCCCGCGCTGCAGCCTGTAAGACCATTTCCTCCTCTGCCTCCCCCATTTCATGTAAGCGCGTGCGCTCGGTCGAGGAAGTCTCCCTTGAATCGTACGGTCGCTACGTCGGTTCCTGGTCGCTGCAGTTGTCTCGAAAGCCTCGCCGCAGACTCGCGTGGTCTCTCTGTAGTGGTAGCGGTAGCTCAACGCCGACGCTTGACTTCGACGGCCGAGTGAACGTAAACGGAAACTTGGTGTGCACCCCCCAATGCTGCTTCGCATACCCTAATGCTTCCCTTTAGTGTGAGATGGTGTAATTTCTTCATTTCATTTCATTTATTTGGGCGTTTTCACAAAATGCCCACGAAGAGAACAAGGAGAGTGTCCGTCGCCTGACTTGGCCCACTCTTCGTGAGGCACTTCGGGCAAGTACAGCACGACAACACATAGAGATATACCAAAATATATATACAAACGATAAATAAACGAGGAATACTACAACAGCTAACAGGAGATGTAAAGGGTGAAAGTAAAGCTGTCTCTCAGAAATGCACTTCATCACCGCCATTTAACACATATTCAAATACATACAAATTAAAATGAAATATGAAAAACAATGAATACATTAGTATAATACATATCCTAAATAATTTCAGGGCATTACATCCCAGAACACTCAATTCGTTACATTCATAATTTGTTTTCTAAATTTTTCAACGTTTTTTATCCTCTATAGCGTATTCAATTACTTCAGGAAACTGGTTGCACAAGAGAACAATTTTTCTATCAACTGACTGCACACCATAGTTAGCCCGGCACATTGGCCGCACAAATGCAACAGTACGGAGATTGTATGTGAGATCTCAGCTTACATATGTATCAGAAAAAAATTGGAAATTATCTTTAATTTTTTTAGAATATTAACATGGCTAGCTGCCTCCTCTAGCACTTTGGAAATGTCACTACATTATACAGACGAAAAAGAGATATGTCTGTGGGGGACCAATGAAGTTATTAAACTTAGTGCGCGTTTTTGGCGAAGAATAATCTTTTCTCTGTTCGTTTTGTTATACGTACCCAAGACTAGAATGCAATACATGACTTCCAATGGATAAAAGGAAAGTAAAGCTGCCGTTTATTTCTCCCTGGAAGGAGATATGGAAACGTCGATTTAGACCGATAGACCTTGATAGTCTTATTCGAAGGTTGTCCACATGGTCAGACCCACTAAAGTCGCTTTGAAAACATACGCCAAGGAATTGAGGACGCGATAGCGTTAAAGAACTCGTTTCGCAGAAATTCCGGGGTCGGCATCGGTGTCGGCGGCGGCGTCGTTGGTTGTCAGCGAAAAGTCATCATGTTGTCCGTGAACGAAAAATTTAGAAAGATGAAATGAAATAAATAATAAAAGCTTCTGGGCCCGAGTGAGGATCGAACCCAGGCCGTCTGCGTGGCAAGCAGACGGCCTGTCACATTCTATCACACAGTTCTATATATATCATCAGTTCACACAGTTCTATGTATATAATCAGTTCTATCACACAGCCATACTTCTGCTTATAATAACATTGAAAATAACTTTCTCTGCTTGGAAATGCAGTGAAGATAACTTTCATGCTTTACAAACACACCCGTACTGTATACTGGCGTCACAATACAAGATGTAACACCGCATTAACATTGCGTGGTACAAGCGTACATTGGCATCGGGCGTCAGAACATGTGCATATCATAACGACATCGTGGTTCAAAGATGGCCACCCATTACAAAAGGCACACAGGTTACTGCGCGTATTCCCTTAAAACGACGTAGTGGGTGCATAACACGTTCGAACACATTTCCCGCTCTAATTGCTCGTGGTTTAAAGCATGCCACCCACTACATAGTATGCACTAAGCGATTGAAGTACGCACTAGAGACAGGATATCTCCAGGGTTGCCGTTGGGTGGACATGAAAAGGCGCCAGAACTGACGCCAAAAGTAGCCATGTCATTTGTTATTATCGCCGAATTTCTAGCGAACAAGAGCGGCATTATCAACAGTTTTTAGTATTGATGAATAAATAAAACCATTTTGAATAAGTAAAAGCACAAGTTTAAAAGAGAGCCATGGCGCCAACCAGAAATTTTCGTCGCCAACGAGGTCCAAAAGTAGCCTATTGGGCGCAAAGTAGCCACCAACGGCAACCCTGGATATCGCTATCGCGTTCAACTCTTAAAGGCGAAGCTTAAAGGTCCCCCCAATTTGTTATTCACTTGGGTTATAATTTGCCCGTTGAAAATCAGAGATAGCATGATCTACAGACCTGTTTTTTTTTTTGCTTAAAAAGCATAAATTTAGTTTTTTTCTATATTTAATTCTATCGTAGTGACTGTAAGCCATGATTTCAGTTCATTGAACCAGAAATTTGTGGTTATTACAGTATCGCGGAGATCTAAACCAGAAAATAATGCATTGCTATCATCGGCGTCCATGACTATGTTTGAATGCTTACTATGTGGTTGATATCTAGTATAAAAAGTAAAGGACCAAGTGTGGATCTTTGGGAACCCAATACTTCATTACACCCAGGTCAGACTTAAATTCATGAAACTGCACATACTGTTTTCTGGTCCAAAGATAGCTTTTCATTAGATCAAGCGCAATCCCGCGTATTCAATACATCTGCAGTTTCCTAATTAATATGCCATGCTTTATCGAATCAAAAGCCTTACGAAAATCCAGAAATATTCCTACAGTGTCAAGCTTTTTATCAAAGTTATGAAGTTAGAGATACGCTCACTTATGCGACTACATTCTCCGACGTGATAGCTTTGTCGGCATTCAGCATATGTTATGACATCCTCATCTTCAGAAAAGTTTGTTTACAGGTGTCACGTATGTACGTATGGCACTCATTCCAGCACTTTTCAAGGCTCAAAAATACAAAACACGAGGGCGGGAGCAGCAGCAGCAGCAGAAGCAGTTGTAAAATAAAATTTCACCATCTCCCGCTAAAGGGAACCACGGTTAGATGCGAAGCAGCGAGCGCTAACGCTTACACTGGGGGGCGCCATGGACGCTGGCGCTCATCGCGGCGTTGCGCAGGAGAGAAACCTGGTGATGCCTCAATCCCGAAGAACGTGGCTGATCTTCTCAAGCTCGGGCCGAAATTTTGTGAGCACCCTGATCTGGATAAGACAGAGTTGCTCAGCCTTGTGAAAACAGCTGCTGGTAGAACAGGAATGGATGAAGCGGACAGATGCATCCGAGAAGGCGCTGACTGTCTGCCTCAGCGGGTTAAAAAGGCAGCAGCGCTAGGGCTTCACACAGTGGTTACCGTTCTTCGAGAAGCTGGGCTGAAGCTGCTCCTTTCCGACACAGAAGGAGGATTTGTCGTGCTGCCTGGTAGTCGCTACAAAGAAAAAAGCAGACGCGGCTATCCTTGGTAACTTCAACGAAGTGAAAGGAGTGGTTTCTGCGAAGATAAACCAAGGGCCGTTCAGCTATGCGAGAAAACCGGACTTGCAAGATTAGCATCCTCCGTGAAGGCCTGCAAAGAGACCAGTCTTTCAGCCTTCTTCAGCGCTAAGACCCACAAGGATCTATGCCCGTTCCAAGCCATTGTCTCTGAGCGCGGAACCTGGCAGCGAGAACTTGGTGGGTTTCTGCAGAAATTCTTGTGTCTTCTTGATGTCGACGACCCCTACCTGATTAGGACGCCAGGTACTGTTTCTCACTACCTCCGGGATGAGTGTCCAGTGGGTGTGAGTGCGTTTTCCGCGGACATTAAGGACCTGTATTATTCGCTGCCTCAGGAACAAGTATGTACCGACGTGAGCATTGCATTGACAGATACGAGGCTCTTAAGTTTTAGAACGGATGTGGAATCACTGTAGACAGGTTTTTAGAATTTTTAAAGTATTATATACAAATCACCTTCATCTGCTTGGATGATAAGCTTTTTATACAGCGGAAAGGTGTGTGCATTAGCTCTTGCATCGCCCCTGTTTTTAGCGACATTTTATTAGCCAGCTACGACCGTAAGCTTGAGAGCAAGCTATGTCAGACGAGCACGGTAAAGGTGACGCGATAAGTGGATGACTTTTTAATATTTTACAGCACTAACCCTTCTGACGCGCTGCGTACTGCTAATGCAGTTTTTGACGTGTTCCTCGCAGAATTAAGCTGTTTCAAATTGACGACTGAGCACCCTTCAGATAACGAACTGCGCTTCTTAGACTTGGAACTCGCGTTCTCAAATAGCCATGTCTGTTGGCGCTATGCACCCAGGTCTCAAAAGAGCCTGCCTTCTTCTTTTTCCTCTGCCCACTCGAAGATAGTAAAACGCGGCATTGCAATAGCGTACATGAAGGCGCCGCTAAGTAGGTCCTGTGACCACCAAGTTGAAGAAAGTTTTCTTTCGTAAGTAGCACGCCTTAAGCTTGCAGGTTTTCCCAGCAACGGTTTTGGCTAACATTACAGAAAGCCTCGTAGCAGGCTTTAAGAACAAACGCTCAGCTGCCATACAATCGGAGACAAACCCGCAGCTGACTGTAGCTGTCATCCCGTATGTGCACAAGGTGGCGCACAATCTCAAGAAGGTTGTCGGCAGGGCAGGCGTTAAGCTATTGCTATCTGCCCGAAATAAGCTTGGTAATCTGTGCCAGAAAGTGAACCAAGAGGTAGAGAAAAAGAGAGGATGTACTAAGAAGCATAAGAAGTTTGTTGAGTGTCACCAAGGTGTTGTGTACAAAATTCCTCTTTCTTGCAGGCGTTATTATAGTGGTCAAACGGGGCGGTCCGCGAATGACCGCATGCACGAGCATTCGAACAAAGTTCAAAAACAAGCTGCTGATACTCAGTTATCTTTTCATTCTAAGAATTGCGGTTTCTACCCATCTTTTGAAGACAACACTTACCTGTCGAAATACCATGACGAACGCGCACGTCTCATTTCAGAAGCCTATCACATCCACAACAACGGCGAGGCATGTGCTAGCCTCCCTCGATTTCCCTCCCTCCGAAAGAGATAAAATTCATGTCCGATTGATTGCCTCATAGCATCTGCGCAGGCTGAGTATGCAACTTTTTGTCAGTTCATTGTGATAGTGGTGAAGTATATATCTATCTATCTACATATATATATATATATATATATATATATATATATATATATATATATATATATATATATATATATATATATATATATATATATATATATATATATATATATATATATATGCTGACTGACGGAATAAACACTTTTGGTTGTTTGTCAGCGCCGTGGTCCCGTGTCCTTTCTTGTCCCCTCTTTGTAGCGCTGTTTTTCACTCAATCATGAACCAACCAGCCCAAATGCGTACTTTACTTCAGGCTATGAATTTTGCACGTGCGGGAGCAAGTGTGTTATTGTGGCATCCCTGGCATTATCAAGCAAAGAGCTTGCGCTTTTAGATGACTGGCAATCAGCACGAGGACGAGATACTCAATGAATATCGCCTATTCTCCTTTCCCGTCCTGTTTCTGGCTCATGTTGATGCATATTTATATCTTGCAAATGCAGGAAATAAACGGTTCTTTGTCGGCGCTCGTGATGTCGTATGTGTCTTTTTTTCGCCCCGTGTTTTACGTTCGCGCTGCTACTACCATTATATTCAAGTTTTGCCCTACAACATTATGTTGAGCAGCAAGTATCAGCTCACCCAAGAAAAAGTAGGTCTCGCATGAATGCACGGCAGGAAAGTAACTATGACAAAAATGAAAGAGATCGCGGGAACCCACGTTGCTTATTGTTGTCAGGATTGTTAGGGCAACGGAAGTTTAATGGATGCGGCTCAATTTGATTCAGACAGATGCATTATTAGGCTCATTTTTTATTCGAAACGTTCTTTTTTAGTTCACATTACCATGATGAATTGCCCCACTGAGAGATACTTAGGCGCGCTTTACACTCCCGTGAAATTGAGCCCAGTCTAGGTTTCTGGATCTGGGTCTTTTAGAAAAAACATGTATAGGCACAGATACATTGCCCGCCAAATTACGGAAGCCCTCTTCAATAAAAATGCTTGCGCAAGCTGTGTCAGCTCTCCTCCGGTGATGTTATCGCGAAGCCAACTCAGTTTTTCTTTAAAGTTGATAGACAGATACATTTGAGAGCGCAGCTCTTAGGCGCCTGTTCTAGCGTGCATCGGGGTCACCGTTGTCGTCGGCGACTTGGTATAACCGACAGAGCGAACGAGCAGGAAAGAGAGCGAATGCGGAGTCTGTCGATATCACGAGCCAGTGGCCTCAAAGCTCGCTTTCTTCCTGCGTAACGTGCACTGCGGCTGGCTTCGCTTGTCGTAATGGGGCTGTCCGTGTTTCACTTTGTTCGCGACGCCGGCAATGCACAGAGTGTTGTACGTAGCACTCGAGCGCTGGCAGTTTCTGTGGCAGTATGTAACAAATGTTACAATGCTACAACTGCCAATAGCCAAAACATAAAACAGAGTTCGCGTTGCCCCAACACGGAGGTCCGCCGCGAATTTGCATTGGGGAGTAGCATAATCGTCGATGCTTTTTTTTCGTGTTTTAGATTTTGTAGGTTGTGTGAAGTTATGTCATATCTATCTGCTATCTTTCTAGTTTTAATATGTCAAAATTGTTTAATGATCTTCTTACATGACGGCGAATGCGCGCTGTTCGTCTGAGCTCACTTTAATTTATGTCTCTCGTTATGTTTCATCTAGTAAACATTTCAGTTGCAAATAAGCACTTGGTGTGTCTCCTTCGTCCGTGTTGTTTCCGCTGCTTTAACCATAAAAGAAAACTGCTTTCACAGCCGTTATATTTTAAATGTGACACATTTCTTAGAGAACTTCGGCAGCTTTGAGCGTATCTATGAATCTATCTAGCCGCCTACAACTTGGCGCTCTCGTGGCCGTTTCATTAATGTAATCTACACCAAAATTCGTATGACATATAATGGCTCTATGACAAACGCAATTAACAGGTCACAACATGAAAATCATGAAATGCATATCATAAAAGGCGTAATTTACATTACATTGTCTAGGTGCTCTCGCCGCCGGTTCTTTCCCGTGATATGTAAGAATATTACTATGGTATGGCATGACTGCATGAAGAGCATAAGTAACAGGTCCTAACATGCAAATATGACTCGCAGGCCATGAGCAGCATGATATACATGACATGGTCCACGGGGCTCTTGGCGGTTTAATTAACTGAATATACACCAAAAGTGGTAGGCGAGACATTTCTGTTTGACGAACAATAATGACATGTGGTAATATAAAAATCATGACATGCATTTCGTGTTCTACATGACTTACATGCCACTCTCATGGTGCGCATGTGACCGGTTGGCTAGCTTAAGAAGTACCAAATGTGCCACTGCACGACGTGACTGTAAGACGAACATAAACAAGATGTGGTAACATAGAAATCATGATATGCACGTCATGTACGACATGGATTACAAGTCACGCTCATAGTGCGCTCGCGGCCTTTTCGCTAGCTTCGACATGTACCAAATGTGGTAGTGCGTGACGTGACTGTATGACGAACATAAATGACAGGTGGTAACATGAAAACGTGGACATGCATTGTGCAACATGATTTACATGTCACACTAATGGTACGCTTGTGGCCGGTTCGCTGGCTCGATGCACACCGAAATAGGTATCCAGTGACTTGACAGCATGACGAACGAAAATTACAGGTCTTAACATGAAAGTAATGGCATGAATATCTTGAAGAGAATTATTTAAACGCAGCGCTCATGGTGCGCTCGCGGCCGTTTCGCTAGCCTCAAATACACCAAAATTGGCTTTGCGTGGCGTGAATGTATGACGTGCATAAATGACAGATGTTAATGTCAAAATAGTTACGTGAATGTCATGATGTACACGCGAAGCTCATGATATGCCTCCATCAACTTCGTTAACGTGATACATACCAAAGTGCAATGTCATGAGATGAGTGCGTTAAGAACAGTAATGACAGTTCATCCATCGTATATACCACAATACACGTTTCATTAGCAGGGTATATGTCAGGCTGTAAATGTATGCGTGCGCGAAAGACATGCAATATATAATGAAAAAAACTGTCATGATGTGAATTACTCGATTTGCCTCAAATGTAAAGAAGGCGATGTGTGGAGTTCTTTGGTGGCTGCTTCCCAGTACATTGATTCCCACCATACACGAGATCTGCCGAATTTTTTCCTCTTTGCTACTCTTGCTTTGTGGTCTGCCGCTTTTTTGTTAGCATTGAAAGCGTTCTTCCGCTCTTATGCAAAACAGATGTTAGAGACAGGCTTCAGAGGGTAGCGCACTCCCCCTTTCTTTTATATTTTTTTTTCTAATGTTTCTTTTGCATGAAATTTTATTCCTCTTACCATCTAACCTTGCACGGGGTAGCTGTCAGGTCAACAAATGACTAACCTAGCTTTCTTGACAACCATTTCTTTCTTCCTACCGCCATTCCTACATGTTTTGGTCTTGCAGTAAATTTATGTCTTTGAAATACATAGACGAAGTTCAGTAGTAGTAGTATTGCGAACTACACAAACATTTACGTTACAACCGGCCAAATTTCCACTGTCTTTGTCAATCACGCCGCAGAAAAAAGTCGCAGTTCCAAGCTCAATACCCAGCCATTTTTTCAGCATTTAGACAACATTGAAGTGAGTTAAAATGTAACTGTTTCGCAGGTATTACAATTATAACGCAGCTCAAAACAAAACATGCTGCAAAACGGAGTAGGTCCATATGACAGCACACGCTTTTCCCACTTAGCGAAAACTCAGTAATCACAGGCACCAAAAAGAAGCATGAATGTAAAGCTGTACGCGATTCACATTTTTTAGGTAAGGAGCACGTATGGTGGCCGTAGTGTCGTATGTTTTTCGTGCGCTGTCGTCATCCCTTGGCGTAACGCTCCATATGTAGCATATCGAGCGCCCGCTCGCGCCAAGGAGAAGCCTTCATCCTGTTGTTCTACGACCGCCTTGATGATGATCACTTATCTGCAGCAAAAAAAAAAAATCTAGTGTGCTTGGCGTAACGAAGGCACAGCCACGAACATAGAAAAAAAAAGAGGAAGCAAGCGCGTAATAGATATTGTCACGTGGTCGTGACGTCGACGAAGGCAACAGTCGGCGTGTCAAAGAAGAAACTGTTTATTAGGCCGAACTTGTGGCCGGTAAACGGAAAGTAAGATTACAGCAATACACGCTGGCACTGATAGCGGCGAACAGAGCGTCGGCCGTGGATCAACTGGCAAACGGTGAAGCGCGTCGGCATTTATACGCGTGTCATCGAATATTCCAGTCTTATCACTGGTTGTCGCGAAAGCTCTGGAATAAGCTCGCGTGTTCGCGTCTTGCGCGCAATCTTAACACAACGATCTACAATAATCGCGAAGCTTCTAGAAAAATGAGGCGCGGTTTGCGCTGAGCATTGCTTACAGTCTTTGTGGGCGTAAACCGAATACAGCACAAGTATAATACAAAACGCGCGTGGCAATGCCCCCCTCTGAAAAAGCATCGTCCCGATGCTTAAAACAGAACAAGGGGGGAGGGGAGTTCATGCAACAATAAATAACAATAATAAAGCAAGAAAGTACAATAAACAATAAGCGCAAGCACGAAAGTACAATAATAAGGCAAAAATTACAGTCTTCACGTTCACTAACGCGCGTAATAGGGCTTGAGGCGCACGACGTGGACGACTTCAGGTCGCGCACGGCGCCGCTGAGAGTTCGTAATGCCGTCAGGGACAACCTCGTAGTCGAGTGCGCCGAGGCGTCGAAGTACCCTGTAGGGTCCGAAGTATCGTCAAAGAAGCTTCTCGCTAAGTCCCCGTCGGCGAACTGGCGTCCAAACCCATACACGGTCACCGGGTTGGTATTCCATGTGGCGTCTTCGAAGGTTGTAGCGACGGCTGTCGGTCTTTTGCTGGCTCTGGATGCGCAGACGGGCGAGTTGTCTGGCTTCTTCGGCGCGCTGAAGGTACACGGTGACGTCGACATTTTCCTCGTCGGAGACATTGGGCAACATGGCGTCGAGCGTCGTTGCCGGGGTCCTTCCGTAGACCAATCCATACGGCGTCATCTGCGTCGTTTCTTGTACCGCCGTGTTGTATGCAAATGTTACATACGGAAGGATGGCAGCCCACGTCTTGTGCTCGACGTCGACGTACATGGCCAGCATATCGGCGATGGTCTTATTTAGACGCTCGGTGAGGCCATTGGTCTGCGGGTGGTAGGCGGTGGTCCGGCGGTGACTTGTTTGGCTGTACCTCAGGATCGCGTGCGTTAGGTCCGCTGTAAAGGCCGTACCTCTGTCGGTAATGAGGACCTCTGGGGCGCCATGACGCAGTACGATCTTCTCGACGAAGAACTTTGCTACCTCGGCTGCACTGCCCTTGGGCAGCGCCCTTGTCTCGGCGTAGCGGGTGAGGTAGTCCGTTGCTACGACGATCCATTTGTTTCCGGAATTCGACGTCGGGAACGGCCCCAGTAAGTCCATGCCGATTTGCTGGAACGGTCGGCGAGGTGGCTCGATGGGTTGCAGAAGTCCGGCTGGCCTAGTGGGTGGTGTCTTCCGTCGTTGACAATCTCGACAGGTCTTCACGTAGTGAGTGACGTCGGCAGCGAGGCGAGGCCAGTAGTACTTTTGTTGTATCCTCGCGAGCGTACGGGAAAATCCAAGGTGTCCAGCCGTCGGGTCGTCATGCAGAGCGTCCAGAACTTCGGGACGTAACGCTGAAGGTACTACGAGGAGGGAGTCGGCCCGAAGTGGGGAGAAGTTTTTCTTTAGGAGAATGCCGTTCCGCAAGAAAAACGACTCCAGTCCTCGTCTGAATACCTTTGGAGCCATGGTGGCCTTGCCCTCGAGGTATTCTATAAGGCCCTTGAGTTCTGGATCGGCTCGCTGTCGTTCGGCGAAGTCATCGGCGCTTATGGTTCCCAAGAAGCAGTCATCATTAAGGTCGTCCTGTGGCGGCGGGTCGACGGGGGCGCGAGACAAGCAGTCGGCGTCAGAATGCTTTCGTCCGGACTTGTAAACGACGGTAACGTCGAATTCTTGAAGTCTGAGACTCCATCTTGCGAGACGACCTGAAGGGTCTTTCAAGTTGGCTAGCCAACACAAGGCGTGGTGGTCGCTCACAACTTTGAAGGGCCTACCGTAGAGGTAGGGGCGAAACTTCGACGTAGCCCAGATGATGGCGAGGCACTCTTTTTCTGTTGTTGAATAGTTGGCCTCTGCCTTGGATAGCGACCGGCTAGCATAACTGATAACCCTTTCCAGTCCGTCCGTCTTCTGCACAAGGACGGCGCCGAGTCCCACGCTGCTTGCGTCGGTGTGCACTTCTGTTTCGCCGTGTTCGTCGAAATGCGCAAGTAACGGAGGCATTTGCAGGCGTCGTTTTAGTTCTTGAAATGCTTCCTCTTGCGGTGTTTCCCACTTGAACTCGACGTCGGTTCTGGTAAGGTTAGTGAGTGGCTCGGCGATGCGGGCAAAATTTTTGACGAACCGCCTGTAATAGGCGCACAGGCCGAGAAATCGACGGACGGCCTTCTTGTCGGCGGGTGGCGGGAATGTAGCGATGGCGGCTGTCTTTTGAGGATCGGGGGCGTACTCCGGACTTGCTGATCACGTGACCCAAGAACAAGAGCTCCTCGTATGCGAAGCGGCACTTTTCAGGCTTCAAAGTGAGGCCGGAGGTCTTGATTGCTTGAAGTACTGCGTCAAGTCGCCGGAGGTGTTCGTCGAAGTTTGAAGCAAACACAATGACGTCGTCCAGGTACACGAGGCAAGTCTGCCACTTCAATCCTGCCAGTACTGTGTCCATAACCCGTTGGAAAGTCGCAGGCGCCGAGCAGAGACCAAAGGGCATGACCTTGAACTCGAAGAGGCCGTCTGGTGTTATAAACGCGGTCTTTTCTCGGTCTCTCTCGTCGACTTCAATTTGCCAATAGCCGGTCTTGAGGTCCATCGACGAAAAGTACCTCGCATTGTGGAGTCGATCGAGGGTGTCGTCTATCCGTGGGAGAGGGTACACGTCCTTCTTCGTTATTTTGTTCAGGCGGCGATAATCGACGCAGAAGCGTAGGGTTCCGTCCTTTTTCTTCACTAACACCACGGGTGACGCCCACGGACTCTTTGAAGGCTGGATGATGTCGTCGCGTAGCATTTCGTCGACTTGTTTCTTTATTGCCTCGCGTTCCCGCGTTGAAACTCTGTACGGGCTCTGACGTAGTGGCCTGGAACTTTCCTCTGTTATGATGCGGTGTTGTGCGACTGGGGTCTGTCGAACTCTGGACGACGACGAAAAGCAATCCCTGTATTGCAGGAGCAGGGTTTTGAGCTGTTCTTGTTTATGCGTCGGAAGGCTCGGATTGATGTCGAAAGTTAGTTGACGAGCTTGGTTCGTCGTAGCGTGTTCGGTGAATTCGGCGAGGGCGAAGGCGTCGCTGGTTTCCACGATGTCTTCGATGTAGGCGACCGTCGTGCCTTTGCTCACGTGCTTGTATTCGTTGCTTAAGTTCGTAAGCATCACTGTTGCTTTCCTTCACGCAACTCGGCGATGCCTCGTGCGACGCAAATCTGACGGTTTACAAGCAGGTGTTCATCACCCTCGATGACGCCTTCGAAGTCTGCCGGTTTTTCGGTGCCGACGGAAATGATGACGCTGGAAAGAGGCGGAACGGTGACGTGCTCTTCTATCACGTTCAATGCATGGCTCCATGGCGTCGTCTGGGTAGGCAGCGCTTTTTCTGAGGTTAGTGTTATCGACTGAGACCTTAGGTCGATGACGGCGCCGTGTTTACTTAGGAAGTCCATCCCAAGTATTACTTCCCTGGAGCAGTGCTGTAGGATTAGAAAGCT
>JALIZH010010735.1:12500-46742 GCA_030522465.1 Rhipicephalus appendiculatus | reverse complement strand
TGCTACAGCTGGCTATACTGTGGTTTCGCCTGCTTAACGTCAAGCGACGACGACAGTATACGACAGCCTGCACCTCTGAAGTGCCCCGCACTTAAGGAATACCTCCATAGACGTCAGATTCTGGAGACTCTTGAGACGCGTGGTGCCATCTGTCGGAAGTATATTGGGTAGTACAAAGTCCGTGTCCCATGCACAGTTTGCTGTGGAACCAGGTGCAACTACCGAATGTGAGACCCTTAGCTCAGAAAGACAGCTGAGAGTTTCTCTTCGCTAGTTGGAAGCGCCACTCAACCGCCATGAAATGTTTGTTGGATCATTCGCGAGAACGGCGGCGAAAACAAAAGCAGACGCGACGGCTCTGCGCGCTCCGAAGAAACGTCGAAATCAACGCTACTGTTGCCTTGTGAATTGCCACAGACGTAAAGGACTAAATAACAGCGTTATGTTTTACTGATTTACATTGCTTTCGCACGAATAGAAGTCGAGATCGCTGGATGGGGGGTCGTTGCGAGCGTGCTAGTAAACGAATTACATGTGACCACAGCTGGTCGCATGAGAAAGAGTGATAGTGCGGCTTCGCTGTTCTTGTTTTGCGTAGCCCTGACGGAGGACCGCGGTAACGTTGACTATGAAACTCAGCAGAGTCTCTGACCGTGGTGCGTTTCGTGTAAACACGGAGTGAGCAGCTGGAAGCATACTTAAGACGCGTCATAAACATCGCGCACACCGCGCCATCCCATTATCATAATTGGTCGTCACCATACAGCATCGCGCACGTACGTTTTGAAGGCTCAAAGTTCCTCTTTGAACTAACAAATGCTAACACGTGTGACGTGTGTGATACAAGTAAATCGCAAGATCTTGGTCGTGACCACCTTCAGGTTTGTCTTGCCCGTGGCCTCCGCGATGGCCGGAGGTAATCCACGGAGGCCACGTCTTGCCTTTGGTTGTACTCCGCGAATGTGGACACAGACGTTTCCCCATGTGCAGTACCTACATGCAAAGGGAAGACAACCGTCAACAGAACATTCGATGTTGCGTAATGAAACTTTGACGCACGTGTAAGCGAGAGATGAAGGGAAGACGCAAATAGAAAAGGCGAAATTCGCCGAGGCCATTCGTTCCCTGATAAAACGATCTTTGTACCACTGATCGCAAGATACATAGCTAAGTAAATCGACTGTGTATGTACTTCATCACTTTGGCATTTTGTATATACCCAAATTTAACACTTAGGCGCTACAGAACGTACAGGGGGGTCAAAAGTTCCCAGGCCACGCTGCCATAGGAATACATGGAATCGTGGCCTGGGAACTTTTGACCAGCCCTGTACTTTGGAGGTCTTGCCTCGAACTCGATGCCGTGCGATGCTCGCTTGCAGTTGAGAGTTGCAGCACGCCTAAATATACTGAAACTCCTTTTGCATTGCACCCGCAGCTTATTTTGATGACCTGCCTGCTTTCCGAAGCAGGGATTGGTGGAAAAAGCCGTGCAGGTCTTTGATCTTCCTTAAACCATGCTTCGAAAGAGGGTGTTCTATTGTGGCCTACGCACATTCGCTTGCGGATGGCTCTCTTTGTACTACTCAGTTAGGGCCAAGGCTGCGATGAGAGCGCTGATGGTGATGTTTTTCGCAGTGCCGCCTGGCCAGAGTCTGACGTCAATACTCTTACAAAATTTACATTATACTGTTACGAAAATGTTAAGACATTGAAATGCTCACAACGATGGGTTCGAATTTTAGTTTGGAGAGTGTGTTACTGATAAATAACGTCATTTAAAGCATCGGATAACTATAACCAACGTCCAGTGCTCAGACATCTGTTTTACGTTTTAATCAAACTGCTCTTTCAGTGGCCTTGGCCTTCTCCCACATATTTCGATTCTATTGCAATGATTGAAAATGAACTCTTTTCCTTATCACAGAACCATATGTCATCTTTCTCAGGCGGGCATATTAGATGCCATAGTAAGAAATGGAAAACGTGCTGAAAGCGAAATGACTGACACAACGGAAATGAAGCGGTGTGCATACACTGCGTACAAAGGCAAGCGGCGCTAAATCGAGCTGACTGGAACAAAGCCCGCAAAGCGCGCCTTGGGCGATTGCACATTGAGATAGACGATCTAACACGCAATTTTCTTCGCCGCTCGCTTTCTAGTCTGCTTGAGCAGACAGTTTGTACGGCGGGTATATTGAGCCGAATGACAAACCGTCGAGATGGTCTTTATCGCGCGAGCACATGCACGTCTTCTGATATTCAAATGTAACGAGAACCACGCACGTTTTATTTGGCGCTAGTCAATGACGAGCTCCGCCGATATGGCGTCATTTGAGCCCTTCGCAAAACGTTAGAATGAGTCGATGGAAAGAACGGCGCTCAGATTCTTTCTATCGCTTCATATCATACAATTTTCTTCAAGCTGGATTTTGGGGTGGCTGGTGTTGCGGAGCTTTATTACCCGTATACGCCGATACACCTTTAATTCTGGATAACTTCAGCTTAGAAAAGCGGTGAGCTGGGAAGCTCGTAACGACGTAGCAGCATCATGAACCCAGTATGGAAGAGACACGGGCTGCAGAATAAAGCTCTGAATCCTGGAACTGGCGCTGAGAATTTGCCCTGTTTTTGGCGCTATTGCAAAAATGTTACAAAAATAAAAATCAGAATAGTAGCGGGATCGTTTAGAGGAAGTGACGAGCAGACCATCTGATACATTCTGTGCGCGTGAAGGAGCAATAAATTTGTGTGAAGTGCATACAACACGTGCACGTGAAACCCACGTGCATCATTCCGCTTGGAAGATTTTGTTTGAAATGAAATACCTGAGTGCCGCCCCGAAGATGTGCATATTGCCTTACTGAGCGGAAAGGAAGCGCGGCGCGGACGGTGCCGGATATCACTATCGCGTTCTCCTCTTCAACGCGAAATTAAGCGCCCTCAAATTTTATTTTGTTTTAAGTCTTGTAACCGAACAACAAGGCAGGCCGCACTATATGACAATATGGATTTGAAAGAGTTTTCGATTATTTATTACTTGAAAAAAAATAACGCAATCATTCTTTACCAACATAGTATTAGCTCTTCGTGAGAAAACAGGGTATAAATACGATGCAATCACAAAAAGTTTACTCTGTATTTTTTTCTGGCGATAAGAGCGGCACTCTTACTATTCTAGAAGGTAGGAAAGAAGTTGGAATATGAGGGCTCCCTTTTCTCTGTTGGACACAATATTAATGAGAACGTACAGACAATGATACCACGGAAGGTATAGAAGATGTTATTAGTAGTAATTGTAGTTGTATTGGTAGTAATAGAAAGTGTTCCACAGTCTCGGTCATTGCTTCTAGCGGCGCAGACTGACACTCTCACGTTTAAAGGCGTACATATACCCGATAAAGGGGACGGGGAGATGGCCGCCGCTGTAGCTCAATTGGCAGAGCATCGGACGCGTTATTCGAAGGTCGTAGGTTCGGTCCCAGCGGTAAGCGATCTTTTTGTCCACACTTTTTTCTTCACATTTACATCACAATTAGTACTAATATCATCCTGTATACTTTCCTTGGCATCATTGTCTGTTACTTCTCGTTAATATTATGTCTAACAAAGAAAAACTAACCCTTAAAAATTTCCACTTCTTTCCGTCATTCATAACGAGGCTCTCGTTATGGCAGACTTGATGCCGACTGTTGTATGCGAGTGATTATTGGTCAGCTGCCATCACGTGCTACGTGACACCAAGAGACAGAAAAAAAGTGTTCGACACTCGCCGTCATGGCTACTAGCGGCGTTGACTGACACTCCCGCGTTTAAATGCACATCCCCATAAAGTGGACGGGTGGATGACCGCCGCTTTAGCTCACCTGGTAGAGCATCGGACGGGTTATTCGAAGGTCGCAGGTTCGGTTCCTGCCAGCGGCAAGTGATCTTTTCATCCACAATTATTCCTTAACATTTAATTACAATTACTACTAATAAGATCTTCATACTTTCCTTGGCATCATTGTCGGTTAGTTCTCATTAATATTCCAGAAGGTGTAATTTATCGACGGAGGTTTCGCAAAACTGTCTTGTTTGACATACTTGCTCCCAAAACGTTCGTTTTTAATACAGAAGTCCGCCGTTAATATTGAGGCCAGACAGTTGATTTCAAGAGCCGATAAAATATTTCCAGGCAATGTAAATCCCCATAAACCAGCACAATGAATTTTGATGACACAGTTGTCGCAGTGTAAATACGAACCCGCAGAAAGAAAGCGAAAGTATACTGCGCAAGTGCCGCCTGCATTGCTGTTTCCATGTATACAAGTTGGGATGTCCAAGGAGATTTCAATCGAGTTGCTATTGTTTTCGTAATATTGCTCTGTGGATGTAGGAGAGAAACATTGACATCGCAAAGTTTTGAGTTCGCTCTAGTTTGCTTTTCAAATAAGGAATTTCCGTGAAAAAAAATAAAAAAAATGAAACAAGCCATCACGTAAAAGCCAGGCTGAATTCGCTCTACCCATACAAACACATACAAGCATACATACAAACCATACGCTCTTGACGTGACGCTAAATCGCAAGGCGTCCGTCAAACAACTACTTCAGGTTTTTGTTTCGTTCTAAAACAGTAGCCATGCCGAATGTAAAATGTGATCGTGCTATTTCTATGGTTACTTCCGCTTCTGTGATGCACTTGCGCGTCGAACGTGGGAAGAGGCGCCATTTTTAAAAATTTTATTTCCACGAAGGATCGGGAGGTCTATTCCTGGGACGAACATCGATCGCTTGCGCCCGATCTCCGGCCGATAAAAACGGCCGCCCCATTCGATGCACGGATGACAGCGAGCACGATGGGAGGCACCGAATCTCTGGGTGCTCCTCTGCAAATACGCTGCGCCAATGAGCCATGTGATGTTGAACTTCGAATGATAGAAAGTACCGCGTCGGCTATACACTTAAGGCTGCATGAGTCGAGGCTTCCTTACTCGACGTAGCGGGGGTACGAGAAGAATATTAAATACAGCCCGGTACATTTGTCGGGGTGAGCCGTTTGAGAGACGTTCCCATCGCTCGCATTTGTCACGATGTCGTCGTGTCCGTAAGCGCTTATCGGTGACTGAGATTATGCTGAAGGACCCCGAATAGCGATCACGTGCACATGAAGTTGCCTAGCCTCTGCAGAGGAGTTTTCGATGAGGGCTATAAAAAAGTATAAATTTACAGGAGACTTTGCCCTTATAACTGGTATTTCGATGATAAATTTCTGTTGTTATTTCTACGCAACATAATCTGTATCGACGAGCACTTGTATCTGAATGAGTAAATTTCTAATAGCTTATTTTGAAAGCATGTTCAAACTATCACGGCGAAAGAAAGAAAAAAGAAAAAGGAAACTGGAAACCTACCCGATCTATGTCCAAATATTCGAATATGTTTAACTAGGAGGTGATTTCTGGCAACCTGTTATACTGCGTGTTATGGGTGGTCTAGTTGTCATGCTGATCGGCTGCTTACCCGAATGTCGCTGGTTCGATCCCGACCGCGGCGGTCACATTTTGACGGAGGCGAAATGCCAGAATCCCGTGTACTGTGCGATGTCGGTGCACGTTAAAGAACACCAGGTGGTTCGAATTTCCAGAGCCCTCCACTACGGCGTCTCTCATAATCATATCGGGGTTAGGGGACATTAAATCCTAACAATTATTATTATGGGTGGCGCCGTTTCTTCCAAGTTACAGGTGAGCCTTTTCACGATCACTGTATTGCAGTTTTACGTTAATATATTGCATCTTGTTCGTGCGCGAGAGCCAACCCGTATTTTGGACCAGTTCAAAAGCCCGTGCATCATGTGCTACCAGAAGCGCAACCTCTAAACGACAGCACCCTTGGAACGGAGGCTATTCCATACAAATATTTGACAAAAAAAAAAGCTCTTTCTTAACAAAACACGTTGCGGGGCTAGTTGGTGATACATCCTTAATTAAAAAATTGGAGCGCTAGATTTGACGAGGACAGGAGAGAGATGAACATGACAGGACGGGCGCTGACTGCAACTCAACTGTTGCAGTCTAACTCAACTCCAACTCAACTGTTCACTCAGTTGGAGTCAGCGCCCATCCTGTCATGTTCTTCTCAGTCCTGTCCTCGTCAAATTTAGTGCTACAATATTTTAATTAAGGAAGCTCGTTCTTGCAGCGGGCAATGTCTTGCGGTGTATACTACCGATATGGCTATTGTACGGTTCGACTTCTATAGACACCACAGGTAGCTTGCTGAACGCTTGAAGTCCGGGCACGGGAGGCCTGTGCCTAGCCGTGAGCTGACGCCTCAGATGCTATGATGCGTATCCTTATGTTAAACGAATCGAGAACCGCAGTCGTTGCATAATTAATCAGAGCTATAGATTATGCGTGGCTGGAAACATGTCTGAAAGTTGAGTTGGATGGAAAGCATCAATTAATAAAATAAGGTGTGCACAATATTAATTTTTCCAGTTCAGACAGGTTCCTCTAATTCAGAACACAGACGTTGTTTATGTTTGGAAGACACATAAACAACGACACATGTAATGTCTTGCGGTTCGTCATGTCTTAATTTGCGGCAAAGTATGTCCTTTGTGAATACCAACTAGGGGAAAACAGAGTTTGTATGATCCCACCGCTACCACAAAGTCTATGTCACTGTGATACCTGTTAAAAAAAAAAAAAAAAAAAAAAAAAAAAAAAAAAAAAAAAAAAAAAACAAACTGAATCAGCCTTGGACAAGTGCTCAGCGTAGATGACGTGTACGTCAAGTAAATATTTACTATACCGTAGCAATGTTGTCCAATGTTCCAACGGGGTTTTTCTGGGGGCACGTGCGAATGTGAAATCAGTCGCGTTGATTCGACCGCTACAGTATCTATCTGGATGAGAGAACAAGCACTTGTAACGAATGCACCGAGCCCGGCGTAAATACTATATGTGATGGGATCCTGGATACATCGATGTGCCTGCTAGGCTCACCATCGAGTGGGAATAAGGGACTCTGTGACACCGTATGCGGTGCCTCATTCATGGAGTATCGACTGACCCTGGCCTTTGGTTAGATCAACGAGATATATCTAGCGATGCGATTGGGGAACGGAATGAAGAGGGCAAGTTGCGCAACCCGGGTGAGAGGAAATCCCTTTGAGGGGTTCAGCGACCTTCAGGGAATGAGCAAGCGCCGCGAGCAAACAAGAACAGCCAGTATATAGTGCACCGAACTCCGAGCTCGGGGATGAAACTTGATCGAATCCGAAACCCGTCTGTCGTATCGATCTTGCTGCGCCGAGATATGTTCCTGGGTCAGTTCCCACGACAGCTCACGCATTGCAAAATAAGTCGGCAATCCCCGCACGTATGACGACAGGAATATAAGGTTTCTGCTTGTTTTACTGGATGTCACCTGCCAATGCTCCGTTACCACCCGAGAAAACGTAAGATTCTTCGAACAACGCCTATTTAGGCTATAGTTTCTGAACGTACATCTTTATAAGATCTGCGTTTATTTTCTTCAAACGGAACAGCTGATATACCAAATGCAGTTATGATATTCACTTACGACGAAGAACGACATCAGTCGTTCAGGCGACGGCAAATGCTCCAACGTATATTGTGGTCCTTCCATTTGCCTGGCTAATGTGTCCGTTTTATGCAAAGTAAATTGACCCGCCCGTCAGAACAACAAACGTACCGTAATTCTGCTCGGCCTCTTTAGAGACGAGCGAGCGAACAACTCGCCATGGGTGACCAATTTGCATACAGAAAGGCAGCCGCACGATCAATAGGGCCCATTTGCGCAGGAACCTCCCGTGTACACAATGACTCCAGCGTTGCATCGTTCCAGCTATGTGGGTCCACGCTGCGGGCTCTCGACAAAGGTTTTCCGCTATTGAAAAACACAGAGCAGTCCCGGATTCGCATCACCACGACGACTGCCTACCATGTGCTAATCCTGCTGCAACGGTGCGGCAATGGTCCGTGCACGCGCAAGTTGCCCCGTAGAAAAAGTATACAAGCAGAAAAAGCACATGCAAGTACTTTTGGCTCTTTGTGAAGCCTTGCCGCCAGGGGATTCACCGCCAAGACATACCCACCCTGTGCATATTTATAAATACTGTGGGCATTTATAATACCCATCCTATTCATCTGTACATTATCACCATCATAATGCGTTTGTTATGCATCCTCATCGTTGTCGTGTGTGAGCAACATTAAAGTTCATTGTAGCTGTCGGCTGCCGGGCGTTTGGGCCAAAATAAGGTCTTCCAAGCCAAGACCTCATACGTGGTGGAGGTGCTGGGTATAATGAATGCCCACACTTACGTATTGCGTTTATGCTCGTTTATCAGGAGAAGCAGTAATTATATTTGAAAATGGCGTGGTGAAGAGGAAGTTACGTTCGCAGATTCTTTATAAACTTTGTGCGCAACGCTTAAATGGCGTTTTAAATTTACATTAGATATGTGACGTGGGTGGTGCTTCAAATATTGCCCGCTGTGTTCATTGAACGTATCACGTTCCTACGGATATTCTCCGCGAAATGAACTTAGGGGTTGTCGCCTAAGTGGTTGGATAGGTTGGAGGCGGCGAACTGATACGAATGAGCCAGTGATCCTCCGTAAGATATGTAGGCTAGATTTTATTCGCGAATCTTGCCTTAACTTAGCTTTCCTCTGTTGCTTTATGCCATCACTCGTCGGAGTAATCTATGCTCTATTCCTGGATGTGTTGTGATGAGGTGGTTCGCTTAGACTTAATAGTCCCATTCAACTCGTATATGTCAGTTCGTAGGTATGCTTAACTATTGTGTGGTCTATAGCGTGTCGTAGAATAGTTGTTTTCTTCCTACAAGACATTTTTCCATAGGTTGGTAGGTAAATAGATTGATTGCTATCGACGCACTTGCGGCATCTTCATTTATGTGTGCACTATGCACATTGAGTGTCCGATGGATAGTATCTTGTAATTTGAGGGCCCGTTTTTCCCCGGCACAATACATCATTCTCATGGTACCGGATGGCGATTTATCCCCATGCCAGCTCCGTTTTCTAACACTCGGAAGCTATTTGCAGGCCACACAATGCCTTCAAAGCACTCGGCCACTTTTGTTCATGGTAGGCGGCTCAACAGTGCCCAGAAGTTAACTTGTTACTTTAAACTTTTCATAATAAAGGAGCTTTAGAGGGCCTTGTATTCATGCACCCGCAAATGCGTTTGTGGAATAACAGGATTTTCATTCTTCTTCTTCTTCTTGTTCGTCTTCTTCTTCCTCTTCTTCTTCTTCTTCTTCTTCTTCTTCTTATTATTATTATTATTATTATTATTATTATTATTATTATTATTATTATTATTATTATTATTATTATTATTATTATTATTATTATTATCCCCAGTCACGACTTTCGAAGCACGCATTCTGTTCTTAACGACTGTGATAGCCTTCTACAGTTAGAGCTTCCTTCTATGACCGACCTCATCATGAAGTTGCCACTACATTTATATGTTGTCGAGCTTGTTCGGCTGCGACCAGGTGCATGCCGCGACTTATGTGACCTTGACTTCAGACACCCAAAACATGGTGGCGATTACGCTGTTGTCAATTCTTTAGACGCTCTTTTGACGCTGCGTGTAGCTCTAAGTCACTCAGTCATGACTGTTTCTGGAAACCGCATATGCATACAGGTACTGAACTTTCGACACCCCCCCCACAATTCCTTGCCGAAGGCATCACACGTGTCAGTAGAGATCATTTGGACGCCAACGACCCCGTGGCCCTGGTTCATTCATGCTCCACAGTCATGTCCTGGCAGCCCCGCAGCTAACAATACGCTGAATTACCCTTTTGACGACATGATGTCCCCAGACCTTCCCCTACACCTATGTCTTAGGATCATACCACGAAGTTTCTCATTGGACTTGGCCCATCCTTAACTGACCAGACATTACTAGGTAATCCTACGCATGATATCAGGGGCACCAGAACCATCTATTGACATCTTTACTATGCGTCTGCGACCAAACGCCACGTCAGTCAAATACTCGCTAAAGACATATTCGAACCAGCTGCAAGTACTTGAACGTCTCCTGTGGCGCTGGGAAAAGAATGACAATGCCTAGTAGTTATGCTTGTGCGGTCACTTCAATAGGATTACCGAGAAGGCTGCCTACCCTTTGCAGCCAATATACGACGCCCTTGAATATCCTCATGGCACATGGTTGTTTCTATAGACTTCTATAGACTTTCCTTCTAGCTTTTGGCAAAGTTCCATGGACGGAAACGATCGGGCGAAGACCACCTTTATTACAAACACCGTGATTACACCTGACAAGTGCGGCCAGTTTGAAATCATGCGCCTTGGCTCCTGTAATGCCCCAACAACGTCTTAGCAAATGATGGATTCCGTGGCATTGTGTTTAATCGGGACAGCAGCTGCTGAGCTGTTAAGAATAGTGGTGTAATTGGTGGTGGTGGTTTTCCGGAGTGCCATCCTCATCCTCAGCCTCTGCTGCCGGACGATTTCCAATCCAGCCGGTCCTGCGAGAGGGGATTGCATTTTGTACCCCCAAATTAATTCAATTTCATCACCTCGCCTAACCCTCTGCCGTCCTTGCGTTGTTTCCTGTACCTTGATACCAATTCCGTCGCTCTCCGTGACGGTCAGTTGTGTGTCATTATCTATCCTCAACGGCGCCCCAAACAATGAGCGCAAAAGTTAGAGAGAAGGAAATGAACTTCACTGTTTGACCAGGCTCCTACTTGAGCCCTAGGGGGGCTCCTTCAGTTTAGGTAGCCATGGCTAGCTGCCGCATCCTGAGCTCTGTTCAGCAACCGTTGTTAGTTTTCAGCGCCTCGCGTTAAGCGCAATGCGCCCCCACTGGTCTTTGAAGTCTTCCAAAGGTTCCATTATTTTCTCTCCTCGTTTTCGCCTGGGGATGATGACGGTGGTACGTTGTTTGTACACTCCTGCACCATGCGGGGAAAAGTGTTTCACCTGCATACAGAAAGGATAGGAAGCTTCTGTTCCCAACAACCAATTTCGTTCAGGGCCTCAGTATTCGTTTGCGTCTTTTCATTTCTTTCTTGTTTCTTTCGAGTTCGCAGCGGAGTCGTCAGATTTAGGTGCGATTTGCATCACAGTCTACGAGTACTGAGTACTAACGATAAGACTTGCCACAGCAAAACATTTGTCATTCGCGAAGCAACCCGTACAAGCCTCAGAGATTCCTGAGAAATTCGTAGTACTGCTGCTTGCATAGTCGTCACAACTAAGCAATAACGATATTTTTTTTTCGGTCAATGTAGAAAGAGGTCAATCTAGTGTATTGCCGAATAATCACTTGGTTTCCATTTTCCAAAAATAAACTCTTCTTTAATCGCACTCATCGATCCATGTCTCGCTTGGCGACATCTTTTTGTTTTATAGTCCTCTGAAGAAGGAAAGAAAAGAAAGAAAGAAAGAAAGAAAGAAAGAAAGAAAGAAAGAAAGAAAGAAAGAAAGAAAGAAAGAAAGAAAGAAAGAAAGAAAGAAAGAAAGAAAGAAAGAAAGAAAGAAAGAAAGAAAGAAAGAAAGAAAGAAAGAAAGAAAGAAAGAAAGAAAGAAAGAAGAAGCAAAATGTCGGAGGGCGAAGGGCTTCAGAATGAAACATCTCATCGCTGTGCCACCTACCAAAGAGTGCCGCCGTTGTACGGTCTGAACACGATAGCGCCGTTTCCGATCGTGGCGCTTCAACTTTCCCTTGCGTATCTATATATTTTTTTGCTTTTCTTCTTTCATACTGCACACACGCTGTTGGCACCCTCAAGCCATATTGAGCGAAAAGAAACTTTAAGTGCTGCTACATTGCTTCACATCTGCCACTCCCAACCAAGTTCCCAGCATCTCGATCTCCGGATCAGCAAAGGCAGCGTTACTTTATTGCTTCGCCAAAATGAAAAACGTATAAAGATTAGTACAAACAAGTTAAAGTTTCTGCTATGTTTACTGCTTTGTATGTTTTCTAGGCGAGCTTTTTTTCCCTCTTCCTCACGCAAACACGTCTTCTCTTCTGTTTTCTTTTTCGCTAAATTCTTTTAAGTCGTGCTATTACTGAAGTAGTCAGTACGAACATAGAGGAGAAATACTCTCACTTTCAGCATTTTATAGATTGTTGTCCCTCTATTCAGATAAAATGTTATTCTATAAAACGAAGCACGTACAAAAAAGATACCGCGCCGTATGGGGGGAATTTGAGTTTAAATCGTACTTTCTGGTTTAGAGCCCATATTCGCAGAAACGTCTTGGGCTAAAAATTTTATTGGCAAATATTTCAGGCAATCACGATGTGGGACATATCATTAGTGAAACGGGCTGACCAACGGGAAAGCGCAGTCACGAAAGAGAATTTTTGTGAATTGGGCCCCACCGTTTTTTCTTCATGATAACAGCCTAATATCGTTTTCATTGCGCAAGCTTTTTGACTCTGAACTTGAAGTTAAGCTTTTTCTCATATAATACGTCACGCGTTGTGCGCGTCGTTGTGTGCTTTGTGTATCATCGACTCCATGGACAAATAAACAAGCCACTTTATAGCACCGTTACGAGTGTACTTGTAACGCCAACATGGTTTTACGTCTGCGTCTGCTTCCCATCTACTCGAGGCAAATTGAATTGCGATTTCTCATGCCTGTTTGATATATTGGCCCTAGGTCTGTGTAATAATGTTTCGTTAGATCTAATAGTACTTCCTGGAACTTTTTTATATATTATGATTATTTTTTAGAAGTCACCTTTTCTGCAAACGTAAATAGCTATAATTTGAACGGTCCTAATTAGGACAATGGCACGGAAAAGAGGGAAAATGATCACTCCTCCTGCATCTTTTCTATGTGTTTCTCCTAATTTTCTATCTCACATTCATTGGCTGTGATGCACCAATTATGCCAAAAATAATATTCAAGTTGTAGTCCGCTTTGTTCGGAGTTGATAACCTCGTTGAAACCTTAGGTTAGATTAATGTCTGCGCTTCTGGAGAATATTTTATACAAACACCGCCCTCTCTTGCAAACAGCGTTAATATTGGATCCCACCAAATATGGACACCAGTCCTACGGACAGGTCGCCTACCTGTGGCGCTCACTGAAATATTTGAGGCGGCGTGCTCTCTGCATGACTCGAAGGTCCCACCGCCATGAAACCTCTCCTCCAAATACTCAGCCCACCACCGCCTGCAAAATTTAACGAACGCAGCAGCCCAGTCTTTGGCGATATCCCTCCTGTAGAGCTTTCCCAACGCCAAGCGTGAAGTTGGCTAAGAGTTCAGGCGCTTCCCTGCTCACACCGGCGCCGTTCTTTCTCGGCTTCTCGCTCTATCGCCACCAGACGCCGCTGCTGGCGCTATCCGTGTCGTCTGACCCGCGTAGCGCAAGAGGGTGGATAGGGCTGGTGGAAAGGTACCATTAGTTGTGGCGTGAAAGGCCGCAGCCTAAATGCCTGCCTACGCTGTGGTGTCATGGATGAATAATGGGCCCTTATTAATGAGGCCTCCTCGTCTCGTGTTGAGGGTGGCATTAATTTGCGGATGCGGCGAACGCGTGTAGCTGTCGGCCTCTTTCAGAAAGACGCTCTGAGATGCACAGGATCGTCTGTACAAAAAAGTGCACCGGAGGAATAGGTTTTTATTTTTGTTGAGGTCATTTCCAGGCTCAGGGAACGAGAACTGCTGACCATGACATAGTGCGGGATGCTGAGAGACTTTAATAAAAACCTTGAACTAGAAGTTTATTGTGAGCAGCGCATGATTAAATGGAAATATATGCCGTCCTCAGACAATATGTGCATGCAGCTAACCTGCATGTCCACATTGTACTGGAAGATTGAAAAACTTTGTATGGCGATATAGACGAGAACAGTGAAAGCTTTAGATTACATCTACGATTCAGTGATTGACTAGTACAGCGCTTCTCAGCCATGAATGTTTCTGGGACCCCTTGTGGACAGTTGGAAGTGATAAGGGGCATCTTGTCGTGAGAGAAAGTGGGGTGGGAATGGGGGGTCACAACACTACATGAAGCGTGAAAAAGGTGTCTCTTATTTCTCCATGGCAAAGAATGGTCAAACTAAAGTGCCACGCCTATTCGATCTGAACAGTTTGTCACTAAGTTCCAACAGAGGTCCCTGTCAATAATTACGCCAAGAAACCTGTGAGTTCTGGCTTAACAAATGGGCCGCCCGTCGATTGAGATGGTATAAGGTGACATTGGTTTGCGAGTGAATGCCACTAGTGCACATTTTTCTGGTGATATGCTGAGACCTTGTTTACGCAAGTAGCACGCTGTCAAAGTTGCTGCTCTTTGAAGCCGCGCACGTCCTACATGAAGCAGCGCCTGACAGCAATTTCCCAGTTGTTCAAAGTTTTGGCAGGAAAGACGTGGGGGATGTCAGTAGACGCAATGCTGGAACTTTACAGAGCGCTGTTTCTTGGGTTTTTTTAGATATAGCCTGCCTGTGCTGAGCAATACTTGCAAAACAAATATTAGTGTTCTACAGGCAGTACAAGCGCAAGCACTCAGAGTGTGCCTTGGTTTGCCCAGATGTACGTCAACAGAGGCAACTATTGCGATTGCTCGTGACCATCCAATGCAAACTCACATTACGGTGGAGGTCCTGAGAACGCACGTTAGACATTTTGCACGTGCACCTTGTCACCACCTTGCCACACTGCCTTCAGACAGGCCCCAAGCATCATTCTCTAAAACTGTTGTCAAGTACAACGACAAACTTCCCTCAGGCTTCACTACTGCATCTAAACCATCTATGCCCCCCTTGGTGTCACATTCGAGCCGCCGTGCATCTCAGTGTGCCAGGAATCCGAAAAAAAAAATCTGACCTGTCATCGCCTGTACTGAAGCAAGTGTCGCTGCTTCTTTTGCACGAGAGGTATGCGGACAGTGTACATATATATACCGATGGTTCAACAAACCTCCAGTGTTCGTCCGGTGCAGTGGTTGTCCCAGCAAGAGTTATTACCATCAGCTTTAGGACTGACCACCCCACGACGTCGACAGCTGCGGAACTAGCTGCTCTGCGCACTGCACTTTGGTCACTCGGGAACCACCTCAACAATTGGTCGATCTTCAGCGACTCCAAGGCAGCCCCACAATCTGTGCTATCAGCAATGCGTCGTGGGCCATACGAACAGCTGGTATTTGAAATTCGATGTCTTCTTCATACAGCACATGTGAAAGGGCACCACGTGACGTTTCAGTGGCTTCCAAGTCATTGCGGCGTCATAGGAAACGAACACGCCGATAATGCCGCTCGGGCAGCTCTTGAAGGCGCACAGGAAGACACCATACTACTTTCAAGGTCTGACGCGGCCAGCAGTCTTCGAAGGCTCGCATAGGAGATCACGCTCTCTTTATGGCGCCCACCAAGCAATCAGACCAACCGGACCAATCGTCAACACCTCCTGTGCTCTTTGATGGAATCTCTATATGCCAACTAGACTCCGCCGTAGTGATGCCACACTGCTTTATCGTTTATGGTTAGGTGTAGTTTTCACGAAGTCTTATTCCTTTCGCATTGGGATGGCCGACGACGCTCTCTGCGATACCTGTCGTCGCGAGGAAGACGCTGCGCCACATCCTGTGTGACTGTCCGGTATATGATGTTCAGAGACAGTCATTGGCGTCCGTTCTAGCGGACCGTGACAATCGACAAATGTCTGTTGAATCTATTCTTGCATGTCGTTCACTGAGGACATCGCAGCTGAAGGTGACCAAGGAACTCCTGAGGTTTCTAAGAAAAACGAACTTGGACAAGCGGCTCCGACGGCGATGTCGCGTACCACACCAGCGTGATGGAACTGTCACTGACTGCTTGTTTGTGTGTATGCTGTGTTATGTGTTATCTTTCTCTCTCTTTCCACTCTTTCCCCTCGCTCTTTCAATCTCCCCCATCCCCTTCCCACGTGCAGGGTAGCAAACCGGTTATCCTTGACTGGTTAACCTCCCTGCCTTTCCTTCTCTACCATTTCTCTACTAAGTTCTCTACTTCTCTACTAAGTTCTCTATTTCTCTACTAAGTTCTCTACTTCTCTACTAAGTTGCGCGGTCTGCAGCCACATGCAGCCTGCCCCCAGCTATGTTTGCTCTTCAAGTATGCAAGCCCCTAGAAAGTATTCTCACGTGCATACGTCGTAGAAAACTGCGGCAAAAGCTTTGCAACCATGTCGCGGAGAAGGGGAAACGTAAGTTAGTTCTGCCGCAATGCTGTGGTGGTATGCGGTGAAGCATAACAAAGATCAGAAGGCTCGGCTGTCACGGGACATAGTATGCCTCCAAAAACGCGTTGCTTTATTCGCGGATGGGTATCGCACACACACAAAAATGGCATCGCAGACCAGCTGGGGTCCGCGGACTCCCCTTTTAGCACCACTTGACTACACCTCTAGAAACTACTCGGGCCTCTGACGTAGTTTAGCGAACATTTTGTTTCATCTATCGACCATGATCTCAGAATGTTGTGTGGAAGCATACTACAATTTGTTACTATTCTTGTTACCCCTGCAATTATTAATATTACCTGCTGGCACGAGCTCAATTAGACTGCTCTTTTTTTTTACTCTAGCTCGAAAAATGCCTTTACTTTACTTCTTTACTAAAGCTTGAAAAACGCAAAGCGAGGCACCGAGCACCGTCAGTGTGGGATTGGTTAGTCCACAAAGATGCGCTTCGCTTTTCCACAGTTAGCCGGAACGCGAGCCGGTAGTTGCACTGTGAAGAGTAGTTAACCAATAGAGGGGTAGTAAAGTGCTAACTGCACACCATATCGTCGTACCTACCTCTGTCCTCGTCTTTTTTGTGCGATCTTGTGAGGACGTTTCGTCTGTATTCATATTCAGCAAAGTTTTTAATTAAAATTTCAGTTGCGAGACAGCGCTCATGCCATTCGCGTCTCTTCTTGTGTGCCTAGGTCAGTACTCTTTCATGTCTTCCACCATGGCTATTCTTCAATATTCTCTCGGTTGGGCGCAGTAGTTAAGTATCACATTAACGCGATAGCGTTAAAGAGCTCGTTTCGCAGAAATTCCGGCGTCGGCGTCGTTGGATTGTGAGCGAAAAATCATCTTGTCCGTGACCGAAAAATCATCATCTTGTCCGTGACCGAAAAATCGAGAAAGATGCAAATAAAATAAATAATAAAAATTTTCGGGGCCGAGTGAGGATCGAACCCGGGTCGTCTGCGTGGCAAGTAGGTGTTCGACCACACAGCCATGCCTCTGCTTGGAAATACTGTGAAAATAACTTCCTCTGCTTGGAAATGCAGTGAAAATAACTTCCATGCTTCGCAAACGCAAGCGTCCTTTATATAGGCGTCGCAATATAACATGTAATATCCCAGGAATATTGCGTGGTACAAGCGTACATTGCCATCGGGCGTCAGAATATGTGACTGTCATAACGATTCCATAGTTTAAAGCCAGCCACCCATTACAAACGGCACACACCTTACTGCGCGTATTCCCTTAACACCGCGCAGTGGGTGCATAGCAAGTTCGAAAACATTTCCCACATTTGCCGCGCATAATTTCTCCTGGTTTAAAGCATACTACCCCATTACATAGTATGCGCCAAGTGATTGAAGTACGCAGTAGGGACGGGATATCGCTATCGCGTTCAACTCTTAAAGGCGAAGCTTAAGGGTCTTTGTTTGCGCCATTGCAGTCAAACGTAGAAAGGCACAAGTAACGGGGTGCACAAGCGTCTAATCGTCGCTTTGTAGTTACCTAAGATTCATTTTGTGAGAAAGACCTCGGGCTGAAGCAGTTGTGGAGCCAAGCACGCACACGCCGACTACTTAGTGCCAAGCGCCAGATCTCATGTTCCCGTGAAGAGAAGCTTCGCTTGTTGTCCAACTTTTTTGACGGGTGAACACGCTCCTTTCGCATTCACGTATCAATGTTTCTTTTTTTTTTTGTATTCCATCTCAGCAGCGCCTCCTGCGCACAAAAGAGATATAAACAGCCGCCCCTAGCGCAGAAAAAAAATATGTTACGGTGCAGTATACGCCCCAAGCAACAAAATGTAAAAAGAGTCACGGCTGTTCTAAAGCGACGAGCTCGCTTTGTTCACCAAGAGAGTTGTTTATATACTACATATTATCCTCTATAAGAGGCTTCATCGCGATAGTGCCGGGATTGCAGCGAGTCCCCTAAGCGCCACGCAACCGGTGATTGACTCCCATTCATCAGCCGGCCTCTGAAGCGGACGGAATTGCATTTCTTTTTTTTCCCCCAAGCAAGCTGCGTGACTCAATTCACGCCTCCTGTCGCCTTTCGTGTTAGCAGCTCTCTGGGATAAAACACGCACACACACACAAACAAGAGAGGGGGGGGGGGGGGGCAAGAACAACTTTCAAAAGGTTTCCAACCTCATGTATGTTGGTTGGTGAGTTCGCGTCGGTGCACGCCTTCACTGGGCCATATTTGCTTGTTCCAGGCTTTTGGGTCGCACAACCCTTTCATGCTCCTGCAGTGATCGATCGAAGCAATCGCCTGGCTCTCTCGTGCTTCAGCGTGGAAAGGTATTTTCGACGCCGGCACCGGCCTTGTTCTCGCACGGGTGGTTCCGCCTGATCAATCTACTGCCTCCCGTGCTCGATTGTCTCGCACGAACGTTACTAACAAGCCTCCGAGCCACGTCTCACTTCTACTGTAATTCACAAACCAACGAAACAGATTTCCCGCACTGCTTTCGAAGTCGGTTACGTTACCTCGGTATATTACTGGCGCATACGCGCATAAGATATCGATTCTCGCGTCGCAAACGGCGCATTTCTCCCACCGTCGATTGGCAGATGCGGTGATCGGTCATCGTTTGCTGGCGAGTGAGATGGATTCTGGAGGGGAGTGAATTCTCGTGTTTCTCGTCCCTAGGCAAAAGTGTCCCAAGTGGCCTGTTTTTCTTACTTCGAAATGCTCCTCTGGAACACGGCGTAGAACGGAGCGAATTCCTTATTCGTACGCGATCAGTGCCCATGCGATGGAGTAGATCGTTTGCGGGCGTCACTGAGTGTCGTCACGATGATATCGTTCGGCACCCATGGGGGAGCCAAACCTGAAGCTCATTTGGCGCGCCAAATCCCGTGGTTGAGAACGCAGACAAGGATTGATGACGCTTATATGTTGCTGTGACATGGCGCGATATGTTCCGTATGATGTTGTTACGCTGGGTTGCGCCATGGTTATGTACTAAACCATGGCTCAGCGTAAGAAGTTGCAAACAGTAACTCCACATTACTCTCCTCGTTAGCCCTCTATGAATAGAAATGGCGATCTCTGTCGTGCATCAACATAACTTCATTCTCTGTACGTTGAAAACATTTTAAGGCATCATCGTTAAAATTATTATTATTATTGCAATAACAATTATGGGGACACTTTCGTCGGGTTTTTGACGTCACTGTCGTGTTCTGTTTATAGACCGAATCGATAACATCGCCCCCACGTCACGTGTTCGACGCGGTAGTAAAAGTGCGTGAGTTCTGCCGACGAGCGCGGCTGAAGCAGAGATGAAACGAGCCGTCCATCTCCGTCGCACGAAGGGCGCATGCTATAACGTCTCACCGCATTTCAAAGCTTGCCATAGATGACTCCTCAAGCAGAGAGGAAACAACCTGTCTGTCTTCCGTTGGGCGAATGAGAATGAGAGGTTGGGAGAGGGGGAGGCTGTGTTGCTCGAGAAGAAATCAAGGTATATGTAGCAACTGCGAACTTTCATTAGGGCGTGATCGCGAGCACTGGCGGCGCGCTATCTCGACAGACATTAGTAGACGGCTGGTACATAAATTACACAACACATAAATTACGCATATTTACACACAAATTACACTTCAGGATACAAATTACACTTTCTTATATGACACGGTGATAGAAGACTGTAATACGTAAAGCCTCGTCCCCGTCTGTGTAGAATGCGCGAGCAAGTCGGCTTTGCTTTGCGGGGCGTCACCTTGCGGCCGTTACGGGGTCCGATGTGGTGGGCCCTGGAGCACGCGCGGCCTAATAGACGAGCATATCTGCGCATAGGGCTTGAAATCAGAAAGGATATTGGTAAGCACCTTTGTTTTGCTGGTTCTAGGCACTATTCGAGGTTATCACACTTTCATGTGACCGCGTATCTCGTAATAGCCAGAAAGCGCGCATCGTTTGTTCTAAAATAGGAAGGCTGGTGTTATCAGCACAAACGCGTTATTCTTTAGGATGGAAATGCGGCAAGTGCTATGATGTCTAGCTCGTATTCGGTTAAACAAAGGCAGTCTTCACCGTTGCCCCGCGTGCGTAGCAGGTCTGCAGGTCTATAGGCCGCGCGTGCTCCTGGGCACACCACGTTCGACCACGCAACCACCGCGGGGTGTCGCCCCCCCAGAACAAGACGGGGGGGGGGGGGGGGGGAGGTATCGCGCCTGGTGGCACACATGTCATCGCCCCGTTATAAAGGGGACGCTCATAGTGTCCATCTATCCATCCATCCGGCGCTCGCGAGCTCTACACAGAAGTTGGTTCGGGCTAGTTGGTACAGTCGCCTGTACATTACTCCGGGAAGATGTGAAAGAGAGAGAGAGAGAATGATTTATTAGAAGGCAGAGAGGTCGGCCTGAGCTAGTTCGCTCTAGCCTGCTACTTTATTCGCGCGTCTACTCTCCTCTTCACTTTCCTTTTCCATCTTTCTTTTCCCTTTCCCCCTCCCCTTAGTGCAGGGTAGCAAACCGGATGCTACACTTCTGGTTAACCTCCCTGCCTTTCTCTCTTTTTATTCTCTCTCTCTTTCTGCACAGGGGAAGAGGGACAAGGGGAAAAAAAGAAGTGATGAAGCGTGACGATGGGGAGAGAAACAGGTTATGCGTATATACAATGAACACACAGCATTGTGGCTTCGCTAGAGTCTAAGACTTTCATGCAAACCTGCAGAGCGGTATACTCGAAGCTGATATCTGTTCAAAGAAAAACAATGCATGCTCTCTCGTCATACATGTTACGGTCAGGCTGCTAAATCGAAATGCCCGTTGGTCCAAATGTTCCTACACTAAAAATTCACAGCGCAAAACACCCAAGACGCCCCACATGCGCTGTGAATTTTTAGTGTATAGAATATGTACCAACTAGGCCCAAATGAAGTTTTATTGAAGTCCAAATGTTATTGTCGCGCATTTCGAGGCTGGCAGTGTCAGCGCTCGTTCTGTTTTCTATCTTGCCGCTGCGTTTTCCTGTCTATTCATTATCATCGGATTGGTTGTTCGCAGTTACTGGCTGTCGCCGCGGTAGCTGCGCCAATCAGCGTCCAGGAGAAGAACATCATTGGCAGGTGATGAGCTAGTGGCAGACAGGACTGGTGGCGACGAAAAATAAGCAAGTAGATCGGGCTAGGTGGTACAGATGCATCTTCGTAGGAAGCGCGAAACTACACGCGGGCAGCAAGAAAGACACGACACAAGCGCTTCAACTTCAACTAAGCGTTTATTTGGAAAAGCGAACCCATATATACGTGAAAGAACGAACAAACCAAAGCAAAAAAACAAAGAATCCAACGTGTCAAGCCAGTCATTACTCATTCATTACTGCCTAAAACACCATCCAAATAGCGAAGTTCTTTCTGTGTAAGTGAGATAGACGGTGCGCTCACACAATCAAAATCATCATGTTTCATTTCTGCAGCCTCAACTATCAATCTGGTCAACAAATTCCTGCCGCGATATAAAATGCATGTGCTGTCACAGTACGGCACACAAGCAAGATATGTGCGCCTTGTTACCACCTTCTTCGTTTGTTTGTTTGTTTTTGCTTTGCTTTGTTCGTTCTTTCACCTATATATGTGTTCGCTTTTACAAATAAACGCTTAGTTGAAGTTAAGCGCTTCTGTCGTGTCTTTCTTGCTGTCCGTGTGTAGTTTTGCGATTCCTACGAAGATGGACGAAAAATCGTTCTGTAGATCTAATACTATCATCCCCTATTTGGCGGTTGTGGGTTAGGTTTAGGCCAGCAACATCGCGCACTCGCTTCTCAGAGCTAGCAAGGCACATAAGTAGCTCCTTTGAAAATGGTACTGTTACCGCAGTGGCACCGTTGCAGCACTCGTTTGGAGTTCTTAGGTGTACGGAATTCATGAACAATTCTATTGTGCTTAATGCCGGCTACAAGCACATATGGCAGTTAAAACCTCCAGTCAAAAAGAGCAAAGTAATTAAATCCATATGATGTTCCTTAGGTAGCGACATCGTCCACGCATTTTTTATTATTCATATCTTACCCACTTACTTTTTAGCGTACTGCTCGGAATATCATCGCATATATGAAGTATATGTACGATCATCTTAATACCCCATATCATCCATGGAATGATAGGGTAATAATGCTCATAGTTGATGGAAAACCAGAAATTGAAGTATCTGCACATCCACTTACTGCGCATGACTACCATAAAACACTGAATACTTTTATGAAATACCATTCAAATGTCTCGCGGTGTTTCGCATTTGTTTTGTACATTAAAGTGGTACTGACACCATTTTTCGGAGTTGAGTTTACTCTGCCATAAAAATCTCCTGTGTAAAGACACGACTCTGAGCAAGTGCGAAGCTCAGCAAATGGCGAGAACTTTTATTTTGATATAAACAATCAATTTTTCTATGGCGCACCTACCGACACTGATTCTAACTTGACGTTAAGCTACAGTACCATGATCATAAAGTTAAGCGCGGCACTGAAATGACGAGGACTGGACAGGGAGAACACACACAAGCGCTAACTTTCAACACCGATTCATTGGAAGCCGGATCACTGAATATACACATGACAATGGCCGACACTCAGGCATGCGCAGATGTGGTGGCATCAAGAAATGACAATTATTTTCTAGACAATGATAATGATGGTGCGCTGACACATTCCTGGCCTTTCTTGATGCCACCACATTTGCTAATGCCTGAACGTCCGCCATTTTCATGTATATATTCAGTGATCTGGCTTCCAATAAATCATCGAAAGCGCTTGTGTGTGTTCTCCCTGTCCCGTCCTCGTCATTTCAGTGCCGCGCTTAACTTTATGATCATGTTACACCAACGAGGCCAACAATCTACCCTTGCTAGAGTACTAATTCTGGTGACTTAGCGCAGCAGTCTAGCTAGTTGTGATGACGTCAGCTACCAAATTGTCAAAATGGCCGCTTTTGCGTCACTAACGGAGGCACGGTGCAGAACGGCCGTGGAAATGTCATGATATCTTGCGCGCGCATGTGACAATCAGCTCATTGCTTGTTGTGACGTCAGGCTACAGTAGGAACTGAAACTAGCTTTCGAAAACATTTTGTAATTACTTTTTCAGAGAACATTTTGAAAACATTTCAGAAAGCATTTTGTAATTACTTACGCTTAGCAATACATGTTCTAGGCTTCTGATTGCTTGGCCTTTTATTTGACGCAAAAACACCAGAATTGAAAATTTTCGTGTCAGTGCCCCTTTAAATCATTGGGCTATAAAAATCATATTACCTCTAAATGCTTCATTTACACGAAAATAGCACATGCGTGAATTCAGCACAATTCTTATTTAAAGAGGAGAATCATTATCACGGCTTGTAGACGAAAATTCATGACAGCAATGAGCAAAAACAACACCGCTTAATGTTGTTTTTAACTCATAAAAACTTCATCATTTGCGTCTGAAAATGACGACACCTCATTCATTAGCTAAAACATATTTTGAAGCGGTAATAATAATAATAATTGATGGGGTTTAACGTCCCAAAATTTTGAAGCGGTATAGTACGTTCACTTGATGTCTATTGCAGCAGTTAGCTTTTGACGTGAACTCTGAAGACGTGGACAGACCAGAAGTAAACGTAAATACGGGAGCAGACCGGCCGGTACCTTCAGAAAGTCGGCTGTCAGTCTCCATTTGCGACACTCTCCCTTATCTGCAAAGCGAGCGAGCAAACGTCCGTGTCAGACGTTCTCGCTCCATTTCAGCAGCCAAGTTTCACAGGATATGGCTCCACTGCATCGGTTAAGGACATCTATAGCTTCTGACAGCATACAGAAAGAAAGTGTTGCCCTGTCATGTGCAGCTGCATGCAAGAAGCATCCCAAACACTTCGTCGTGATTTTTTTAGACGGCTGTGTTGATGCTCTTGATGCTGACGCTGAAAACGAAAGGCTGTCGGTGACAGACGCGAGGCTCTGAATGGGTACCTGCCAACCATGTTATTTTGCAAGCACAAGCGCGAACTATTTTGTCGACCTGTCTGGGTCAGCGACGCTCGTGGAATGCTCCACATGACGTCAGGCAGCGAACTAACTCGACATCATTCTCTTTTTTGTATCGCACGCATCTTTTTTTTGTTCTTTTTTGGTTTTGTTTTTTATTTTTGAAGGCATCGCTCGAATCTATATTCTCGGCCAGGAGTGCTGGACTGCAATTATTACAGCCACGAGAACGCTTTCAGAACGAAAGAAATGTAGACGGCCTCGAAAATCTCGGGTCTGACTTATGACGCGCTGTGTGGCGGACCTTCCGCCGTCTTCGCTAAGCTTCACGTACACAGAACGCGAACGTACGGTTTGATTTGTAGTCTAATCTCGTAGCATGCTGTAGTTTTGATGATAAGCGTAATTGCACACGCTCGCGAAGTTCACAGGGCGGGTGACGGATGTGTCAACACATCAGCACTTCATCTATCACATTATCAAAAAGAAAAAAAAAAAAGAATTGGTCTATCTGTGCAAGCAAGAACCCCGTGTGTGCGAGCGGAAAAAGACAGACGGCGGTGAAATTCCCTTTGAAGATACTTTGTCTGTGACGGGGCACCTGCGTGCGCGCAGTGAAATGCTATATATACTGTCCTTTCATGTCGATTAAAAATCAGTTGAAGTCTAGCGGTTGTGTTGTCTCTTTCTCTGGTGTCCTTGTGCGTGTTCGCCAGTAATATGGAAGCATTTAGAGATGAGATTCGTCGAGAAATGACGGGGTTATCTCGGAGCTATCGCGCATACCAGTCGTTATGCTAAAAAAATTGACGTCTCGTTAGAATCCGTAAGTACTTGTACGTTTTCACTTTTATATAATATTAATTTTTGTTCTTTAATTTTCTTCAAGTTACATTTGTGAGTATACTATTAGTTTGATCCGAATATGCACTAATGGAAGCCGACTACCGAACAGCTAGAGGTACAGGTGCACTTAAGATTTTTGGGGGGGGCGAAGCACCTTAGGGCGGAGGCTTGTCCGTCCATGGTGTCCGTCCGCGGTGCCCGTTGTCACGGGGAGATGCGTGGATGTGAGACACCAAAAAAGGTTTAACAGTAGACTAATATCAATTCATAATTGTGACAGAACAATATAAAACACCTACAAGCACAAACTCTTTATACTAGTCGGCGTCTTCAACGTACACATTATGGACCTTAAGGACCTAGCTTTGTCGTCGACTCCTTTATGTCACTTTATGTCACTGAATTTACATTATATGGGGCAACGTTCGGGTAACGTACGGTTACTCACCCATACGATACCCCGAGCTTCGCCCATTTGTCATGATTCACTTCGTGGAGATACGTGGATTTCATATAATTGATGTCAATAAAATTTATTTATTAATTCATTGATTGATTCATTGACTGATTTATGCTTTCATCGATTCATTAATTCATTGATAATAATAATATCGAGGGTTTAACGTCCCAAAACCACGATATGATTATGAGAGACGCCGTAGTGGAGGGCTCCGGAAATTTCTACCATCTGGTGTTCTTTAATGTGCACTGACATCGCACAGTACACGGGCCTCTACCATTTCGCCTCCATCGAAATGCGACCGCCGCGGCCGGGATCGTACCCGTGACCTTCGGGACAGCAACCGAGCACCTTAGCCACTGATCCAACGTGGCGGACTCATTTATTGATTGACTGATTCATAGGAGATGCCCTCGTTTTTCTGTGGTCTGACGAGCGTGGCAGATCTTTACGCGCTGGCTGCTTTCCCTCAAGTGCGCTTATCCATAATACAACCAGAATGAGCGTCGTGAAGAAGGCAATGAGTTCCTGAGATCCGTCGGGCGTAATTTCCATCAAAATGTTACGGGATCCGTTTAGCATGTCTTTACAAAAGCTTAAAAGAAACTTCGGACGTACACCTTCAGCCCCAGATTTTTTAACAGCCACGTTGTTAAAGCTGGCAATAAGATGTGCGTTAACGAAACCCGCTGTTGCGCCGTTGCCACAGCCACCGCCGTAGCTGCGCGCCACCTGTGATAAAGATAACCAAGCCGTGACGAGGAGCAGCCGTCACCGAGTTTCTTGCCGCTCGGATAACTCTGCGGCGGGAAAGAGAAAGAGAGAGAGAGAGAGAAAGGTTCAGTTAAATGCAGGGAGGTTAACCAGAAGAAAATTTTCCGGTTTGCCGCCCTGCACTGGCTGTAGGCAATAAAGCGAGAGAGAGAGAGAGAGAGAGAGAGAAGAAATGGTAGAGAGGAAAGGCAGGGAGGTTAACCAGTCGAGGATGACCGGTTTGCTACCCTACAAGTGGGAAAGGGGTGGGGGGAAATTGAAAGAGGGGGAGGAAAGAGTGGAAGGAGAAAGAAAGATAGCACTTAACACAACACACATAAAAACACGCAGTCGGTCACAATCCATCACTCTGGCGTGGTGCACGACATCACTGTCACAGTCGTTTGTCCAAGTCCGTTTTTCTCAGAAACCGCAGCAGTTGCTAAGGGTCGAACCGGGTGAAAAAGAGACACAGCAAGTAAAAGCTGGTTGAAGTCTTTCAATATTTGCGATACTTTATTGAGGTTGTTTACTATACAGTTAATGTAAATTCACAACATTAGACCGTCGTCGCCTTTACTGGCAATGACGATCCACCCTAGGAGTCTCCGGTCGCACCTATATGGAGCGACAATGAAGAGACCGACATAGACGATGGGGAGATTGGTATTCCTAAACGAATAATAAATCACTTGAAACTGTGTCGCTGTCATTCAAATAAAAAAAAAGGTGAAGATGTTTGTACTGCCGTGCAAAGCTAGAGCAACAAGCGAAGCTGGTCAATCCAAGGGACGTAAAAAAAGCAAATAGCCAAGTTCAGGGCTGCAAAATCTTACAGCAGTCAAGTTTAGACCTAGCAAAACTCTACAAACTCTAGCAGTAGCCAAGCTTAGACCTAGAAAATCTAGCAAAACCTATAGCAGCAGCCAAGTTTAGATCTATCAAAAACAAAGCAAAACCTAGCAGCAGCCAGTAAGGCCCTCTGATCGACCAGCTTCACAGTTGCTCTAGCTTAGCCCGTCCACTTCAAAGTTCTTTTTTTTCCTTTCTTTGCTTAGATCCCTGAAGTCGTTCATACGAATCTTATCAAGCAACCTACAATAGAAAAAAATGGAGCAACAGAAGTGTACGCTAGAAGGGTGGAAAGTTAGGTTTTGTTGGTATTCCATCATTAAAGAGAGTAAGATCGCGAAAAAAAAAATGGGCCAGTACAACAAGGGGCTGTCACAATGATTTCTTCTTTCTTCGCGGCCTCAAACTCGGTTGGATAGTGGTTGTACGCGTCCCCTCTACTGAGGTCTCCTGTTCTCGCGCCCCTTTACGCTGTTTATTAGCGATTGTGCCCTCTAAATATGGTGTTCTGTAATAGAGTAAAAGTTGAGATTTCAGAGTAGACCACGAAGCGGACTTTCGAGTCTCGAAACTGCAACACATCTTTCTTCTGCTGGGTAATATCTCTTACTCGGAGTGCCGTATGTACATGAAAGAAAAAATGATGAAATATACGTCTGGGCACGCAATATAAAACAAAAGCCCATGAGTACGCCTTCACTTGCATAATATCATATGTGGATAAAACGAAAAAAAAAAAGAAAAAAAAAAGGCTGCATATAGCGCAGACACCGTGAGATAGTTGGTTTCGTTTTGACCCCGCTTGCTTTCTTGCCGTCGTGATTGTAGCTGTGTAGGAAGTAGGCCTGTCTTGAATGAGCTATACCGCTGCATCCTTTATTTGATTAGGCGAGCGCTAGTGCCTGTCTGTGTTTGCATTGGTGCTATGCGGCAGCCAGGAAACACGCGTTCCCGAAACAGCCGGGTGGCCGACAAATGCCAACCGCAGCACGGTGACTCGCTATTTCAGGTTACAGCCACTGTTGCCCGCCGCTTCCGATGGCGCTGTCCTTTCCTTTCTCTCTACTTCATTTTTCTATGTCTATTTCTATTTCTCTGTCTATTTCTATTTTCTATGTCTATTTCTATTTATTTCTTAGGGAGGGACGTAACAGAACGACATGCTGCGGCACAACTACCTGTGTTTTGTCGACCTCCAGGCGAACGACCAGACGGCGTCACGTTCCAGCGCATTTGATCTGGCGGCAGAGCGCCGTGCAGTATCGACTACAATGTGGCGCGGAGGCGTGACACCGGCAGGCGTTGCATCGCGGCAGTCGATCGCGGCAGAAGCCGGCCGGCAAGGAGAAGCTAAGCAACGATAAAGAACGGGAACGGACAGTGAAAGAAACCGCCCATACGTCGCACTGTTTGCGACAGGGTGAATGCGACATTGATTGCCCCTGTCAAGATGGACGCGGACCTTTCTTGGCACCGAGCATGGAGGAAATGTCGTCGCCAGGCGCAGGCTATACAGAGGTCTGCCCGCCTTTTTCTTTCGCGGCCGCCCGCATAACGATGGAAACTAATAGTAGCGACATGTAGACGTGACCGAAGCCTGTGTTAGAGCCGTTTCGTGGTGCCTTTCTCTCTCTCTTTCTCTCTCGTGGCCGCATCTTCGACAGCAGGAATGCTTACAAGGGTGAAAGAATCGTAAGTGATACCGCAGTGCTAGATAATCCTTTTTTTATTTAGGGGCGAAGCATGTGAAGGCCGAGCCATGTCCGCGTCCGCGTCCGTCCATGTCCGCGGTGTCCGTCATGGGGAGATTCGTGGATGTGAGACACAAAAAAAAATGTTTAAAGATAGACTAACATCAATCATAATTGTGACAGAACAATTATAAAACACCTAGCAGCACAAACCCTTTATACTAGTCGGCGACTTCAACGTACACATTATGAACCTTAGGACCTAGCTTTGTCGTCGACTTTCACTGTCCGCTGTCATGGTATATAGAAAACCATTGCTATAGTCGAAACACATCTGTTTATGTGAATATGTTTATGTGAATATGTTACGTGTGAAAGTGTATATGTGAATAAAAAAAAGGTTTACAGTAGACGAACAACAATCACAACAGTGACTCTTGCCTCATTCATGTTTAGTGGACCAGTTGTGCGTAGTGGGATTCGCCCAATTTCTGGGCGCACACGCGTTCATGATAATCATCGTTTCTTGGCATAAGGTGAACAAGGAACAATTTGCTAAACAGCTTCGCTATTTCTAAAATGCACCATAAAAGCCAGCTACATTAACTAAAACAGCATGACGAGCTTCAGTCAGCCATCTATCTGCTTAATTAAGCGATTACAAGATTGAGTTCCCCGAAAGCACGCAGAAGTGGCAAACTGAGTGGGTTGTGTTTCGGGCTCTATTTTTTGCTCTTCACATTGCTTTCTCTTACGCATACATGTACACTTTCGTGTTTATGTCGCCTGTAAAAATGTTCAGTTGAGAGTCAGCGCTTCCTGTGTGTGCTTCTTTGTCGTCCTTGTTGTGTCTTGCGCTGTACAAGCGAGTTACCAGATCAAAAAGTAATTGGAGTATTTAAGATGTCTGAAATAATCTCACTCTAGTACTTACCGCTGCTTGTTGGTAATATGGAACGATATCAACACCATGAACTTTACTTAGGCATTTTCAATGGCCATTTACCAGTAGCAGTTTTCGTGGAGCGTTAATAATTGCCTTGATTTTAATTCACTTTCTCAAAATAGAAATAAAAGTTCAAGGCTCTACGGCACCCAATTTTCTATCATAATCTGTGTGAGAGGGGTTAATCCTTGGGAGATCGCAAACGAGTAGGCAAAATTTCAGCGCATTTGGTCGAGAACTTAATTTATAACGAGCATTTTTATAGAAATGCGAGCTGCCCGAGAGTTTGACAACAGTGGCGCACTCGCGTGCCACGACGTCTGTATTCACTCAGTGGCGCACTCGCGTGCAAGCGTCTGTATTCCGGACCATGGTATTAAGGCGAAAGCCTTTAATGTCTCGTGCTCACGTCCGTCCGTCCATCCGTCCGTCCGTCCGTGCCCTGGCACGGTGCCAGGTGGCCGCCGTGGCGCGACAACAGACGCCGGTCGCGTCGGTCGCGCCTCGCGTCGGACTCTACAGCGCTTGCGCTTTGCTTGCGTAGCGTCGCTGTGCCCAGCGTGTCTAATCATGTAAGAAGGGAGACGCACGCATTGCGTTCCATTCTGACCAACCCCGTCTCAATGGGCACAGGCATTCGCCGAACACACTTTGAAATTTACAAAGTGTCCTTCAAGTTTTGTTTCGTGATCAGCTACGCGTGCAATTGAGCTATATTAGAGCTTTCTTCAGTTCGGCATTGAAAATTTAGCGGTTTGCAGCAGCTGAAACTTAGGTAGAAGACAACGGATGCACTACATAAAGCGCATGACGTCACACGCACCTATGGCAAAATGGCGGTCGCCGGCGGCGGGCGGGGTTTATAGCCGGCGACTTGTAGGGCTCATTTTGCAAAATATTCTTTTACAGTCCATTTTTCATACATGTACAGGCACAAGAGACACCCTACTTCTATGTTTAGCTGAAAACCGGAGTTTGGTGGATGACCATGTGATGGCCCCTTTAATTTGTTATATTTAGGGCATTTAGTTGCGAAAAACCAACCTAGCAACGGTATTCTACCTACAATTGTCTTGATTAAAAGAAAAAAACGAATAAGGTCGTTCGGGTGTTCATGTATGTAAAATTATCGGTTATGGTATAGAAGTGGAAGCCACATAACGACAAGCTATATGGCCAGTTATTTTGAGCGTGTCTCGATGGACAGATGCGTGGAGTTATTACAACTTAAAGAAAAGAAACTTAAAGAAATTATTGACATTTCTACTATATGAATAAAACTAGATATATGTAAAACTTCATTTGAGAAAATAAGCAAGAAAGCTTTTTTTCACTTCTTTATTTTCCTTTTTTTTTTTCAGTGTTTTCAATTTTGCAGACCCTAATTTATTACCTGACCATTCTTCGTTTTCAAAACTTTTTGTGCTGGTTCTGTTGTGAGCGTTTTAACTGCTGTTTTTCTTGCAATAGCTGTTATTTATGTAATTCACAATTCTGACTGCATTATGTTTGTATAATAGTCCAATTAGTGACTCCTACAATAAGGTTGGGATCTGCTTAGTGTGTATTTTCTGACAATAGGCCTTCTTTGAGCTTCGTTCTCTGGGACCACTTTCTGTATTGGTGTAAGCATGTAAACCGTCTCATCGAATAAATCAACTGAAACAGAAATTGCACTTGCAGAGTAGCCTTGCTTGCTCTGACCAATTAGTCAAATTGAAGCCTGAGGATCTGTTTAGAAGACAGTCTTACAACCTTTTGTACAGCTTCTTAAAGTGGTTCGAGGATCGTTTATCGGGCATATCTCTTTCGCTGTATCGAAAAATTTTGGATCTAGTGATGATAATTCCCTCTTTATTCCTAGCAAAAAAAGTGTCACACCGTCAATGAAGAATCGTTCATAAGGATGCCTACATGTAGTCCGCTACTTCTGAGCATCATTTCTAAGGTAATCATAGTTGACGGGGTTTAACACCCCAAGTCATTTTAAGGTGGTGTCAATAAGAGTTGGGAAGTCTGTAATCAAAAAGGTATGGTACCAATATTTCGCAAATAATACAACAAACGAGAATGACGTAGTTGTCCGCAAACGTTTTGCAAATAACACCGTGCAACGTTATTTTTTTCTCACCGATGAAAGAGCACCGCGATAACTGCTTTAGAAAGTACTAACATACATTATTAATTAATTAATTAATTATTTAATTGGTTCCTTCATTCATTCAATCATTCATGCTGAAGCAGAATCGCGAGTTGGGCAAGTTGGTGGATGTTCATCGTGGAATATTTTACAGCGCAACGGGGTTAAGTACGGACCTTCTCTGTCCGTACTTAACCAGTTGCGCTGTAAAATATTCCACGATGGACAATCATTCATTCCGGAAAGTCTTATTAGGAGTGCCCTTTAATGACACAAACAGAAAAAAACGAAAACAAGACTTAAGATCTCAAGAAATAGTTTTACACGTATACAGCAAGAAAGAAAATGAAATTGATTAATAACACAAAACAAGGTGCAAATGCAACAGCTAAGCTGTCAAGATGATAATCCAAGGTGTTTTGTTGTGTTAAAACACCTGTAACAGCGTTCGAGGCACAAATTGAATGCATATGGAAAATGGCGAGATTAAGCAAATTACAGCGAGGTACGCAGAAATCTGCGGCCGATGTAGATTTGGGTATGATGGTTATGAATAGATTGACAGAAGGATCGGCGTTGTATGCAAGAACATATTGTGGCCTTCATGCTTCTTGCTTATACGTGTGCGTGCTTTGCTAAACAACATAAACAAAATACGTGTGCGATCAGTGTGCTCACGTTCCTAACCGGCGTCATACTTCATCTGTTTTTTAAACATCAAATGCACACTAATAGGGTTATGTGTAACAAAAACATCTGTGCATGTATTCCTTATATCAGGGATTGTTTTTTCAAAATTTTACTACGTATTTTGAACCAACGCTACCCAGGAAGATGGCAGAAAAATGTCAGCACATTTTCCTAAGAGAATGACTTTGGGTAGCTGGTAGCATTCATATAATACAGACAAAAATGTAAATAGCAAAAGTAGCAGATATAATTGCAAATGCGTTGCTATTGAATACATATTTCTCCGCCATAACCAAGAAGGCGAAAGCGTCGGTAACAATTGTGGAGGTAAGAAATAGCCTTAGCATTTTTAGGTTTTCATAGATAAAAGTGAATACCATCTCCCAATTTCCTGAACCTCTATAGGATTTTGTCAAGTTCACGAGCTAGGTTAAAAAAAATTAGCATATCCAGAAGCACCCGGACAAGATACAGCGTCATCAGTGAGCCATGCTTCAATCTAACGCGAGAAGCAACAAAATGCAAAGCGTAGAAGTTGGAATCAGTTTGTTTCACGAAAAAAATTGTTAAATACTACAGAGTGAAAGCTTTTAGTGAATAGGTAATGCCAGTAGAAGTCGTAATGCTATCCATGACGTAAAACGCCACGCATGGAGACCATACTGAAGATGTTACTGCACACACACACACACACACACACACACACACACACACACACACACACACACACACACACACACACACACACACACACACACACACACACACACACACACACACACACACACACACACACACACACACACACACACACACACACACACACACACACACACACGCGCGCACACACGCACGCACGCGCGCACACACACACGCACGCGCGCACACACACACACACACACACACACACACACACACACACACACACACGCACGCGCGCACACACACACGCACGCGCGCACACACACACGCACGCGCGCACACACACACACACACACACACACACACACACACACACACACGCGCGCACACACTCATATGCGGAACGTTTGCACAAAATCCGACAAAGCTTCCCACAGCGAAGCGGTTGGTCCTCACGTCTTCGGGCTAAAGGCGGTTGCTGCTATGATGCTTGCTAGGTTTCGCTTTGTTATAGGTACGTTTTGCTACGTTGTAACTAGGTTTTGCTTAAAGATCAAGCATCCTCGCTGTGCCAAGCTTTGTGCGACTTAGCACGACCTTCCCGCCGTTTGTTTGTCTATGTTTATTTTGATTTCTTTCTTTCTTTTTCTCGGGCATTCTATATTTCTTTCGTTCCTTTTTTTTTTGCCTCTCCCTCTCTCTAATTTCCGCTTGCTTTCTCTCTCTATCTTTTTCCTCTTTCGTTCTCCATCTTTGATTCTCTCATTCTTTCTTTCTACATTTCTTTCTCTCTTTGTCATTCTTTACATGCTATGCTTTACTCTCTCTCTCCTTCTCCTTTCCCTCATTCTCACCTTCTCATCTATCCTCCTCACCCTCACCTCCCTTTCCGCCCCCCTTGCTATACGATACTATAGAAGGCTATGCTTTGTCAGCGTGCCTGGGATATCCGAGTGGTTAAGATGCTT
>JALIZH010010735.1:0-7500 GCA_030522465.1 Rhipicephalus appendiculatus | reverse complement strand
CCATCGTTTAAATGTGTGATATCAGTGGATCTCACAGTGTTCAAGTAGCACTGCTTTTGGAAATTTTTTGTGCGAATTCCTTCACAACTGTGATGGTATCCCGTTACTAAATTTATAGCATTCTCTATTGGTTTGAAGGAAGCCATAAAAAAGTCAAAGCTATCGAAGTTTCTAGCTCCTTTAAATGTCTTTATAAGTTTTGGAAACATTACTTTCAAGAAGTATAAGACGCCGAAAACACTCTGTGCACGCATTCTTTCTGTGGCGAGGTTCTCAGGCTAATGAAGTCGTTACGTGGTGAAGCTCGCGTTTGACGTTGACGGCGAAGATGCATAAATTTATGTAAAATTTTAACATCCTCGCCGTGATGTGAAATAAGAAAAATGGCGTGCAACGGATTGGAAAAAGTACTCAACGGTGGCTAAAAAGCTGCTGCTTTAGGGAGGCCGTGTCGGAAGTAGTGGTAGGGTATCCAAAGCTGACAGGGGATGGCGACGGTGACAACACATTTCGCGGTTGCACAGGGCGAACGGCAATTAACAGCGCCGACACCTGCATTATTTTATTGAAGGCGGCATAAGGGAGGTCGCTGTTCCCAGAGAAAGAGTTGCTTTCGCTGTTTTGCAGTCGTGAAGTTCCGGTTTGAACAAAACAGCGTCCTGAATCACCCCTAACTTGGGCTCTTTTAATATGCTCCTGTTTGATGCCTACTTTTTTGTTCTGTTAATTACTGCGCGCTAGCGCAGAAATTAACATAGAGACAACAAAAATTAATTTCTACGCTAGCGCTAGCGAACAAATATTGTTCGGCTGCTTGTATAATGTGCCTCAAGATAAAATATCGCGCTGTTACGAAACCAACCATAGCAGTATCGACGGTTTCCATACGGAAACGGTCTTTGAAACCTCAGATATACGAAGTGATGCAACATTTTTTATTAAACAGGGACAGGAGAAAACGACTTTCAACAGCTTCCGTCGACCTGTGACGTCACATTGACGTCACAGGGCGAAAAAATTTGTGACGTCAATATGACGTCACTATGGCGTCTCATTACGTCACATGTTGACGGCATGCCATTATGCCGTTGCTTGGTCAACGGTGGGCCGATCATGGAGGCAGTACAAAAAATTGCACCATCTCCCACTAAAGGGAACCATGAGGGGATGCGAAGCAGCATCGGGGGCGCACACCAAGTTTCCGTTTACGTTCACTCGGCCGTCGAAGCCAAGCGTCGGCGTCGAACTGCTTCCGCTGCAGAGACATAAGGCGAGTCTGCGGCGAGGGTGGCGAGGCTTTCGAGACAACTGCAGCCACCGAGAACCGACGGAGCGACCGAACGATTCAAGCGAGACTTCCTCGACCGTGCGCACGAGCTTATATGAAATGGGGGGAGGAAGAGGAGGGGGTGGGTTTACAGGCTGCAGCACGGGGGGAGGAGGGGGAGGAGAGGAGACAAGGCGACCGAACGCCTGCGTAAACGCCCGCGTAAAGGAGGAGAGTGCGCGGCAGCAGCGCTGGGGAGGAGGAGAGAAGGCGACCGAACACCTGCGTAAAGGAGGAGAGTGGGAGAGAAAGTAGGCGCATGCGCAATAAGGGTGGTCAGGACGCACACCACCACCGGATTAAACTCCGCTCTAAGCTGCTTTGCATCTAAAACAAGGGAGGTGCCTCCAATTCTGGGGGGCTGTGCAAAATATTTGGCGCAAAATGCTTTCGGAGGGCGGCGGGGCAGCAAAAATACATCGACTGCGAAGAAAAATAAGATGGCGTTCGCCTTCCACTCGTCTTAGGTGAGGGCATAATGGACCCTCTGAGTTTTTATAGGGGTTTTACGTTCCAAATCTATGACTTGATTCATGAGGGTCGCCGCAGTGGTGAGCTTCGGTAATTTTGACCACCTTGTGTTCCCTATAACGTGAATCTAAAACTATGTACACGAGCCTGAAGATAAAATATATTTAGATACCATATAAATATGGCACCTAAATGTCAGCGCGAAGTCCGAGATTAGATACTGCGACCATCTGGCGAGCAGTCGAGAACTATAACCACCGGGCCATGGTGGCGGGTTAGAAGCAAATTGATTGATTAAATTATGTTTTCCGCGTTGTTGAAGCAGTTACGGTGCTCAGCTGCTGGTTTACGGGTTGGATTACGGCCGCGGTGGTCCCGTTTCGGTGGTGGTGAAATTGTTGAGGCCCATCAAATGACCGTGAGTTTTAAAGAAAAGCACATGGTTGAAGGTTCCGCAGCCCTCAACTACGGCGTGCCTCATCATCATATTGTGGTTTTCGCGCGTATAATCTGAAGAATGATTATAATTACATCAGGAATATAGATGCTCCATATTAGGTCTTTTTGTTAAAGCATACAGAAAGAATTTTATTCCTTTGCTGGCAATGACGTCCCTTTCCAAATTTCTTTTTACATTATTAGTTGTGTTGTTTCTTACAACACGAAATGTTTTGTAAAGCCACCCAAATCTTTAACTATCGTGCGCAACGGCGACTTTTCTGTCTCTCAGCGGCATATGATGGACCGAAGTTGCAAAAAATTGTTCTCTGGGCAAGTGCCTTGTGGGTATGCACTTGTCCTCACCCTTTTCGGAACTTACTTTTGTCATATGGCGAAGATATACGAAAAAAAACTGCCGCTCGTGCATGATAGTTAGATATTTGGGTGACTGTACGTTCTTTTTTCAGCATTTAGTTGTAGTTTGCGTTGTTTCAGAGTTCGTTAGTGAGGTCGTGTACTCTATACTCTTCGCGAGTGTTTCAATGCATTTCAATGCAACAAAATACATGAGTGCTGTTTCCATACCTAATAAGCTTAGAGGAGGTTGGTATAGGGACAACCTTGCTCACGCAATTCGGGAAGAGTACAGAAAAAACGCAGTACCCTTGCGAACTCCTTAGGCCAATTTAGGCAGGATCGATGTGCAGCTTTTTGATTGGCAGTGATTTGCCAACAACTCAGAAGGAAATCTCGTATGTCGTACGTCGATAGTTTCTACAATAATGTGCCGTAATGTATCTACTGAACCAAAAGATGTTTATTACTCTTAAAAAATATAACCGTAGCTTGATTTCGTCCATGGTCACAAATGTTCTAAGTGTAACTACTTTGAATGATTGCTCACCTTATTTAGGTTTTTCAAAGCCACATTGTTCAGTAAGGTACACCTTTATTGATAAATAAATCCTAAGAAGTCACAGTGACTAAAACTTTGAAAAGTTTTAGAGAATGACATAAGTACTGCTAATGGTCTAAAATTTGACTACATGTTCATGCCATCACCTTTATGAAGTGTAGTCACACTTGCAGTTTTTAATTGTATCGGGAATGATCGAATCTCCGTGGGGATATTAGTTTTTATTTCAGTTGCCATCATCTTCTATACTTGGTGCTGCACTTCTTTTAAGTTAACTGACCAATTTAGATACGTGAGCTCTGTTAGCCGGTATGGTCAGTATCGAAATCTGTAGCATACACTGCTCCGACAAGATTGATGTTTGCTTTCATGGCAACTGCTGTAGGCACACACGTCGATAAAGGGATTTGAGGCATTTGTGAAATCTTCATCCATCAGCACAGCATCTGTTTCACTTATTACAGCGAAGCTGTGCATGCCAAGGCGAAAAAGATGTTCGTAGCCAGGTTGTTCCTAGTGCAATGATGTTCCACAGAAATTGGGCAACCCTTCAACTTACCACTCGCCCACTAATGTGTCGTGAAACAGAGAGTTCGCCAAAAATACACATGCAGCTGAAATGGAAAACTTTAAAGGAGCATATGCCACGTTCAAGAGCAGATTTGTGTATCTTTCATGAAAATTCTGTGCCTTTATATACCTTTCATGAAAAGAGGGAATAGTAGAGAAGAAAAAAAAAGGGAGGTTAACTATAGTTCAGGACAACCGGTTTGCTACCCTGCACATGGGAACAGGATGGAGGAGATTGTAAGATGGAGAGGAAAGAGACGAAAGAGAGAAAAATACAGCACGTAACACAGCACACACACGTAACAGTCCGTCACTTTTGCGCGGTACGCTATTTCACTTTCAGAACCGCTTGTCCAAGTCCATTTTTCTTAAAAACCTCAGCAGTGCCTTCGTCGCCTTCAGCTGCGAGGGCTTCTGTCGACGACATGTAAGAATAGTTTCAACAGACATTTGTCCATTCTCAAGTTGGGCTAGAATGAACATCAGTGAGTGTGCCTGAACATCATATGCCGGACAGTAACACCATATGTGGCATAGCGTCTTCCTCGCAACGACAGGTATCGCAAAGAGCACTGGCGGTCATTCCAATGTGTAAGGAATAAGATTTTGCGACGACATCCCTTGCCATCAGCAAAAATTGAAGGACACTTTGCCCATTCTAAAGTGTGTTCGGCGAAAGCGTGTGGCCGTTCCACTGACTATGCCATGTCTTTTTTCTTTTACATTCTCAGTGGGATAACACACAAAGCGAATGTGTGCGTGTTTTCTTTTTTTAATTTTTTACCGCGAGTCGCAGTGAGACGCCAGACTAATCTTCCTCCGTTCGCAAGCGTTAGTATTTTCTCGCGCTTTGTGCATCGTGCAAACGCCATAACGTTCCAGCGCTTAAATTGACGCGCCCTTTGTAAATTCGAAAGTGTATTCCGTGAACGCCTGTGTCCATTGAGACGGCGTCGGTCAGAATGATTGCAAACGCTGGGCACAGCGAAGCTACGCAAGCAAAGAGCGAGCGCTGTAGAGTCCGACGCGACCGGCGTCCGTTTGCGCATCCCGGCGGCCACCTGGCTCCGTGCCAGAGCTCGGATGGACGGGACGGACGGACATGGACAGACGGACAGACAGACAGACAGACAGACAGACAGACAGACAGACAGACAGACAGACGGACGGACGGATGGACGGACAGACAGAGGGACGGACAGACGGGATGGACGGACGGACAGACGGACGGACAGACGGATGGACGGACGGACAGACGGACGGACGGGCAGAAGGACGGACGGACGGACGGACGGACAGACGGATGGACACCGGACGGACGGACGGACGGACAGACGGACGGACGGATGGTCGGACAGACGGACACCGGACGGACGGACGGACAGACGGACGGACAGACGGACGGACAGATGGACAGACCGACGGACAGACGGACGGACAGACAGACGGACGGACAGACGGACGGACAGACGGACGAACGGACGGACGGACGGACGGACGGACAGACAGACGGGCGGGCGGGCGGACGGACGGACAGACGGACGGACGGTTGGACGGACAGACACCGGACGGACGGAACGGACACCGGACGGACGGACGGGCCAGACACCGGACGGACGGACGGACACCGGACGGACGTGAGCATGAGACATTTAAAGGCTTTCGCCTTAATAAAGCCGTGTGGTCTCGTATAAGTCGAGTTCGGTAGGCATACAGAAATGCATCAAAGAAGTCCAAAGAAGAAATGCACGAAAGAGGACGAACAGGTCTGGCTGCTTGGTTAGCATCGTAGAGGGAGAGAGCGTAATCTCCTGCACAAGGCCTTGAAGATTGGTGACATTGTCACATCTTGAAAGTGGTACGTGTACCTAGCACATGGCACCAAGGTGACTCTGAACCTTTCATCAAAATTTAGTGTCACCTGTGTGCCGTGTGCTACACTGCTTCACTGGTCAGCGGCGTGGAATGGATCCGCGATAAACCTAGTCACAAACATTGGGGCCGTGCCTTTTTACTTCGCTTATCAACCATGTCCACAGGGTGTATTTTTATAACATCGCTTCTCGATTTCTTCGTCTAATAAGGGAATGAAGCATTTCTCGGACTTTCACGGTTTATATTATATGCTTTAAAACCATTTCTGGCATGATTTACGCTTGACATCATTTACGTCGAATGTCGTTACGTTATGGTATTGCCTGTAATCAGCAAAAGCTTTGGAACTTAGCGGGCACAAATATTACTTAAAAGAGGACTTTTTCGTTTAACGTCATAATGCAGTAAGCATGTATACTATATCTCTGATTTTCTAGTTAATTTTTTATTCGAAAGAGCATTTTCGTTAAGAAATACTCAGCTTTTAAAAACAACGTTCCACATATAGAAATTCATTGTTTACTAGGCCTTACTGCCATATTTTCATTTGTATGCATCACTCCAACCTGCAAGTACTTCAACTAGACGAAACAATATGCTTTCCGTGTGACTGCTTATTTGCCGTAGCATAAGTATTTCTTTGTGCTATTTTTGCCTTTTAGGTGATGAATGCGGGAAACAGAAAACAGGCTAATGATCCCGAATAAGATTTCTTTAGTGTCTGAGAATGTTTATCTCTGTTAATACGCGTTGTTTTAACCCTGCGGTGTATCTTTGCTGAGTGTTTTCACTTGTAATCATGTACTTTGTTCTTTCAATAAACATTCCGTTGAGAGTAAGCGCTCGACCTGCCATTGCCTTATCGCTGTCTCCGTCCATTCGCGCTGAAAACCCATATTTTCTTATCATGCCAACTCGACCAACATGCAGTACTTTTGAATACATTCAAGGTTAAGTTTGACTACCGGGTGTTCTTTGACGCGCACCATCAAAGAACGCGGCTCATGCTGCATTTCCCCTTCATGAAAATTGACTACCATCGCCGAGAATCGAGCCCGCGTCCTCGAGCGGGGCAGCGTGGCCCGTCACCTGCTGATCTATACCACGGTGTATGCACATTATATTGAGATATGCGCCATCACATCTGCAGTGGATGTTCTAGCTACTTCTTTAAAGAAGCGCCATTTTCACCAATTTAGGCGCAAAAGAATGTAAAATACCGAGTGTTTAGTTGAAAATTTCGGGAATGGTGATCTCAAAACTGGTGTCACTCCGAACATTCGTTCACAGAGGAAATGCTTTCCCACTATGCAATTCGTCAATAGCAGCATGTGCAGTTATGTAATAGAAAATGTAGTCAGTATATCTTATATAAATACTAATTCGCTCAATTTTAGTCGTCACTGAATCCGCCGCGTCTTATGGTTAACTTTTGAAAAAAATTTCTGCTTTGATCAGAAATCTGACTTCCAAATACTCAAGGAGTTTCGTAGAAACACCCCATATAAAATCAAGCAAGGGTAGGCCGTAACGCGTTACGTTGTGGGCGCACGGTTTTTCGAAGGAAGTAGACCAACGGCACTTACCCACGCATTACAAATATTAACAAGCAAGAACGCAGACACGGAGACAGCTTCCATTCTGCGAATGGACGCTGTTCTTCCTATTTCGGGCTAGACGGATGCAATCAAGGAAGGCAAGAGCTATTTGACGGCGACCATTTGGGAAGGTTTCCGTAGGGTATTCTTGGTCTCCCGTTGATGGCTGATGGGAGCACTTCTTCCGAGCCATTTTATTCTATTGGCTTCAGGCCCCGCTTTTCGCGGAGAGCGCTAAGTGAACCCCTGCAGCGTCGAGCCATCAAATGCCTTGTAACGCTTTTTTCTACACAGTGAGTGAC
>JALIZH010010732.1:0-89148 GCA_030522465.1 Rhipicephalus appendiculatus | reverse complement strand
CTTGGAGCCGTTCTCTTTGAGCTTCCTGATGCAATAGCGCCCGATATAACAGAACCAGTGTTGTACGCGTTCCTCTAAAACAGGAACGAAAGCTCGTTCCTCGTTCCTTGCCAATTTCGGAACGAGTTCCCGTTACAAGTTCCTCGAACTCCAAAGAACTCGTTACAGTTACATTTCCAAAATTGGAATGTGTCGTTACATTAACGTTACATTTGAGTTTTTAATATATAGCGTCGGATAATCCTGAGGCGAAATACAGTGAGCATTTTAAAGCTACCATTGAGCTACATACATCAAACGAATTTAACATTGCCGACAGCAGGTTATACATAGGTGAAGAAATCTAAATAAACGCTCCTAGAGAAATTTTATCGAGACCACCACCCTTACTACATACATGCAACTGCAACTTTCGTGCTCGCCTGTTTCAAGTCCAACACATGTGGCACTTTTCAAAGTCGGTCTTCAAAGGCGCAGTTAGGATACTGCACTTCACATATTCAAATAGAAATTTCCACCAATGCGCCAATATAATGGAATTTCTTCACAGGAAATCGCATCGAAAGGGCCAATACTAAGGCGTTTAATGAGTGCTGATTCAATATCTATGTGTGAGCAGAAAATAATGTTCAAGGTACACATTTGCGTCTTAGTAAAGTCATACTTGATATTTGAAGGCGCGAAAAAAACAATCACAAGAAAGGACATGGGACAGAGCACCTAAAGTCCCCGGTTCACAGTCAGCGAACATATTTCTGTATGTTTCGTCCTCTGCCTTTCTATCTTTTGCTTTCTTTCTTGCCTTTAGATCTCTATATTTTTCTCTTTCTTCATATTTTTTTCGCCATCTCTCTCTCTCTGTGTCTCTCTGTGTACGTCTTTTTTTCTCTTTGTTTTTTCTCTCTCTGTACTCGTTTTCTCCTCCTCCTCACCATCACTTCTCCTTCCCACCTCTTGATATACTGTACTATACATGGATATGATATGCACTTCTAGAGTGCGCGCATGTTCCAGAAAAACGCATAGCCAATAATTTCCTCCACATCCTACTTCATTAGTATATGGTCACTCAGCAAGATAAGTATACGAGCAAATGGAAGGTCAGCCAGAATGGTATATTGCATTGGTGGGGTGTTTATCCTTACCACCGTTCTAGTGCACAATTGGAAATGGCAGTTCTTTGATGTATTCACTCTAGAGATGAATGCGAATTCTTCAGTACGATGTGTTCGTCTTTGGGTCGCGATACGAGCAAAATGAGCTTATTAGTTCTCTGTCTGTATTGAATTCTTCAAAGTGACATGCCTATGTTGAATAAGTACCATGAAAAAAAAAGCTAGATAGCCGAGTGGTTACGACGCTCGCAATTCAGATCGTGGATAGGCGGTGTCGAATCTCGCTTCGCCGAAAACATTTTGTAGCCAAGAATTTATCTCTGTCTCTATATTCCTTCCTTTCACTCTCTCTGTACTCGTTCTCTCGCCCCATCAGAGTTATTGCATCCCGCGCCGGACAAATCAGCGCCCGTGTTCTGGGAGAGAAGCAGAAGAGGATGGCGATGACGAAGAGAGTGCGTGCCGGGTCATGATCATGATAATTTTCTTTCTACGACACATGGAAACCTCCAGCATAAAATCTCTGCTGTCAAAAATCAACTGTTCCTCCCGCTTGTGGTCAGTCTCGGCGTCTTTCGCTTTCCGGCGCCCCCCAGCGGGCGCCTTGAAGTAAAAACCAGGATGCATCGTAATCACGTGATGGGCGAGCGCTACATTTTCACGCCTCACACGGTCGCCCATCCGCCCTTTTCTGCATGATGTGCTGCGTGCGTCCGCCTGTTTAATGCCGTGGAACGCTTACAGAAGGAACGCCGTTCTCTCTACCGTTCCTGCTTAAACGTAATGAGTTACCGTTACAGTTCCACCGATCTCGAATGGAACGGTGGCGTTCCTCCGTTCCTGCCAAAAGGAACTAGTTCCTGGAACGTCGTTCCTTGGAACGCCGTTTCGTACAACACTGAACACAACTCACGAAGGGCACCGTTTATATTGATAAACAGACTGTCACTGAATTGGTGTCAGTGCTTAATTTGTAGGAGGGGATCTGTAGTCTGTCTCATACTTGCACGCTCAAAGAACTCGAGGTAAGAAATGTCCTATGATTGTGTGGCAGCTTATTCCAGTGCGGATATGAACTAAAATCCCGCGAAATGTTGAATTACTTGAAAAACAAACACGCGTTGGTTGCATATTTTTTTTCGTGGAACCTTTGTCCCTTTGCCCACGAGGGCACAAGTACGATGTTTTAAGCAAATACTTCTACACTGTTTGCCGTTTCGTGGTTCACACAATCAAAGATTGGTTATTGATCAACCTATTCGAAACAATGTTTGCTTCTAACATGAAGCCTTCCGGTGGTTTCCAGAGATAACCGACACACATGTTTGCGCTCTGCGAGTGGAAGCCGTTGCTTTCTTTTTTCTTTTCTTTGGGGGGGAGGGGGGGGGGGATGTTGACTTTGAGAAGCATACTTCCGTACTTGTCTTGAGTTCTGTCTTAAGTCTGTAATAAGTTTTCGCGGTTGTACACAAATGAAATTGTAAAAACACCAAATCTCCAGCTGTTGAAGTCGAAGGGTACTTCAGTAAAGATACATTAGCTTTTCATTCTCGCGTTTCAAATGCACAGTCTCTTCAGAGATTAGGAAATCTTCGAAGTGACATCTCATTGCTCCCTTGTGTCTTGTGATGTAAGTCAAAGGGCGATAGTACAAGCACATGCCTCGAAGTTTTTTCTATATACGTCCTCTAAATTTGGCGCTTATTTTTCTAGACCACGTATTTGCTATTCTTCTATTATTTTGTTTGTGTATTTCTTTCTTCACACGAGCTTCACTCCCACAGGCCGGGCAGACCTAACTTTTCGTTACCTCTTTACCTCTCATGTCTATCAGTTTCTCAGAAGTACACCCAATGAATAATGCACCACAGCGACGCAGCTGGCTTCGACTCTCTGACATAGCAGCTCTCAAAAACACCCAAGGAAACTGAAATACGAGTGGTGTCTGAGGGCGGAGTTGGACGGAAAACGAAACCTCTTAGTATATCGCTTCAAAGAGGAAAAACGTGCAGAAAAAGTGCGACAGCTTGACAGTTGGCGTTTCCGCGCTGACTGTGACATTTCACGAGCGTTTCACTGCAGTCCACCTGTTTGACAGCATTGCTTTCGGAGGTGCTTGCGGCGGATCAGTCCGAGCACTGACGTTATTAACTGTCACTTCCAGCTGGACCCTGCACTGTCGCGCTCTGGGGACTCTTGACACCTAAGGCGTACTTTAAGGAAGTAGGTTGAGGGTTCGTCGCCTCAGCGTCGAGCCGAGTTTCCTCTCGGAAAAGCTTGAACTACTCGACCATTAAAAGGACATATCGAAAGGGACGAGACGCACCGAGGCGCGTTTGACGCTCACTGTTTGCTGGGCGAGGCGAGCCGCTAGGTCCCTGACGTTTAATTTCGGCTGACATGAATTATTTACTGCTAGCTTCACCCAACACACACATCATACATTGCGAGTTTCTCAGACGTGCTATTTCCCGAGCGCTCTTTCGATTTCAGTAGTAGGGGACACGGACTTAAATACTTGGGCGAGATTTTGTTTTCCTTTGTAATGTCAATACGTGCTTGTATTATGTGGATGAGATTTAGTTTCGGCTGTCATGACATGCTTTATATGACCGTGCCAAAAGGAAAGCAGCTGTTGTTCGGTTGTTCGTGCTATGGAGGCTGCATTTTTGGACGAAGTTTAGCTAGTGAACTGCAACTAAAGCAGACGGACTGTCGTTCTTTGTTCGACAAGTGTCCATCATGAATAAAAATCTACCCAGAGAGGCTCTCAGATATTGCTGAGTACATTCAGCTGCTTTCGGAGTAGTGCATATGCCTGTCATAAATCAACTGAACGTTTATCAGCTACAAAAAGGATAGACATTGGGCTAGTTGGTGTTGCATATATAGTTTGCAAGTTGTTTTCAGCTGTCTTGTCAATTCTTCGATCGGTTCCATAAGGCTCTGATAGCGTACTCAAATTAGTGTCTTACTCTTGAATAGCTCTTAAGGAAAAGTTTCAGCTAACCTAGTGATGCTACAAATAGTGTTAACGAAGCCAGCCGACCAATAGCAGATGGCACACGTTTTACGAAAGAAAGTATTTGTGAAATCAGCGCCTGAGGTTTTATACGCTGTACATATGCTATGACTGAATGCGCGTCGAGAGGTAAACAGTATACGATACTAGAGAAGTTCGTGTGGACTTCGAATGAGAAGCTATATAGCTATATCATATTTTAATTCCAAATGAGTTCTGCGGAATCCCGCAAGGTGGCGGAAGGGTTATGAAAGGGAAAATTGACAACCACCAGATTGTAGCACGAAGCCACAAGGAAATCCGTACGGATTTTTCAGAAAGTCATTTGCAATACTTGTGTCCATGTGCTTCGAGTTGTCGATGAATTCGCCCTCGCGCTGCCAATTGCTAGCTTCCTGGTTAGCTCAATTGGTAGAGCGACCGCCCCTGAAAGGCGTTGGTCCCGGGTTCGAACCCCGGACCAGGACGAATTTTTCGGCAACTAAGAAGCTTTTCTTTCTGAGAAATCCGTACGGATTTCCTTGTGGCTTCGTGCTACAATCTGGTGGTTGTCAATTTTCCCTTTCATATTTTAATTCATGTTGTTCTTTCACACTTGACCTATTTTTTCATATTGGTCAATGATGTGTCTTACTGCCAGATGTCACGAACAAATAAACATACCTTTCCATCTTTCACGTGTGAGGTGCACAGACCACATTCCACGTTGTGTTGTTGCGATTATGTTTTTTTGTATAGTTAGCCTAATGGTCGCCTGTCTCTCCGATGACTCGTTTCCAATGTAGTTCCTTTAATGTTCACATCTGTGAAAGACACAAACTTTTTGTCGGCTCGGGTCAGGGGTATCAGATGTATACATTAAATATAATGAATTCAATATTTCTCTTTTTTCATTGCAGTGTTCTTAAACGTGACTGCAGCTGGTTGCAAAACAACATCACACAAACGCGGCGAATAATCCGCGAATCTGAAGATGTTTCCCAAGTAATGAAACCAGCGAGATCAAAGGGTTTCTTTTATTGTTACTCGCATCCCAACTTCGCAATTCAGCCTCTTTCGCAAAACAGCCGGCTTCTGTGTGGGGACCGTAAACTCAGATTAATTAAACTTCTAATTAAGCTCGTTGCCGCTTGAGCGGGAAAGCGGAAAATGAAAGTAAAGGAATAAAGGAGACAGCAAGAGCACTGTCGTGCGAAAGAAGACGCAAACCTAAACCAGCGAGCCTGATTACTGTTTAACGACTTTTTCATGACTTCTCTGTAACTCTGTTCAAATCAGTTAACGGGTTGGGTCATGTTGCTTTGACACATATCAGGTGCCTTTCTTTCGCTGTGGACGACGTTTTTGAGTTCAGCAAAGAGAAACAATCCGCATAATTTGGGAAGACCTGTGATAATTTTGCATTACCTTGCATAAGCTGTATGGATAGCAAGCGAGACAGAGAGAAAGAGTAAAGGCAAGAGTGTTAACTACATCCAAGTCGACTTTGCTACCCTCCTTTGAATAAAAGCGATAGAGTGATGAAAGGAGGTGAAAGAAAGTAAAGGGAATAGCGTGCACACGTGATCTTGGTCGTCTACAAGCCTTTAAATGGTTTACTTCAGGTTCTGCACTAATAACTTCATTGCTCTCGGTTCTAACGATGGAAAGTATTTCGAAAATCGGCTTCAGTCAAACCAGCTCGTCGCTTCCCGGAAAAAAAAAAATTCACCTTTCACATTGTACCGGGGAAAAGTGGCACCAAATGTGTCCATTACGAACTAAAGCGCCTAAAACCCTCTGAACTTGGGACAAGGCGAAAAACGCGAGTATTTCATCTCCTGTTTCTCGTTCCTTAGAGCCTCGTTTTATAGTGAACTACCAATTCACCCTACGGTCTGCCCTAAGTTACAAATATGTTCAATAGTTTGCCAGAATTCGCTATAAAACTACACAGATGTGTGAAGAAAAGAAGTCTAATTTACATTACAATTACTTCTAATAACATCGCCTATACTTTTCCTTGGCATCATTGTCTGTTAGTTCCATGGAGGAAGGAAAGCTAAGGAGAGGCCCTCTATCCGAGCTGCAGTGAACGTAAAGTGTGGCGGAAGTCGCGTGCTTTTGCAGGGGCTTGTGGGATTCCTTGGTCACGCCGTCGTCTCGTGTCGTCTGCATCACCACCCATACGACCGCGTTGTTGAGAGAGTCGTTTGGAGTTCCGAACGCGCATTTTTGTGCTGCTGTTGCACTTCAAAGATGATGCAGTGTGTTGGAAGCCTACAGTGAGCGTTGGTATTCACGGTTGCGAATTTAGTTCATATTGCTTGCGGTCAAAAGCGGTTGTTTCGAAGCCCGCGACCGCTCCTCCGAAAACGGTTAGCGCCGCACCTTCGCTATTTTCCTTCGGCACTGTGCTATTGCGTGCCTCAGCGATGGAAGGCTAGAATTCCAAGACGAGAACGGCCGCGCCTACGGCTCTTAAAGCGAGACGCGGCGATGACCCGTTCCCGTGTACGACGGTCACAGCTATCGGAAAGCTGGCCCAGTGTGCTCACCGAAGCTTCCAGAGTCAAGAATTACAGACGTGCCTGACCCAATAGTGTTCGACACAGTAAGGCGATTTATTGTTTGAATAATCGCATCCTGGTTACGTTTTACGATATGGTCGCAGTCGGCCGACTCGCGCTGCTGCGAATGATGGTCGTGCGAACGTATCGTGACACACACGGGCAAACAATGATTCGGAGCCGCTTCATCTTGTTAAATAGCACGACCAAATAAGATTGCACTGTTACATTGTGTTCCGTACCCCGAACTTACCGTAGCTGCAGAAAAAAACGGCCTGTGCGTGGCGATTATCCGGCCGAGTCGCACCGTTGCTGTCTTGCATTCAGCGGATTAAACACAAAGTGCAAAGCTGCAAGTTTATTGTAGATGCACAATATGGGCCGTAATGAGGCTGCAAGTGGCACCCAGGCACTCTACAAGCGAGTATCGCAGCACGTTCGCTCTTAATCGGCACAAAAGTTTCGCTTAATTTTCCAGCTCGTCTATCCGCTCGCGCGGCTCGCCCATGGCTCGCCTCCCTCTCGCCGGCGCCAGATGCGCATGCGCGAGCACGCCGAAGCGTGCCCAACCTTGCGAGGAGGAGACCTGTACCCTCCCCCACTTCCGGCTTCACAAAATGTGACGTAACGGCCTCTCCTCAGTCTTCCTTCCTCCATGGTTAGTTCTCATTTACACAGATGTGTGTTATTCATTAGAATGCTCATCAAGTAAGCCTGCGAAATAAAATCAATAACTAAATAAACAGAGATAGAGATGTGAGGAAATGCCAGGCCGAGCCTGAGGTGACGCAACAATGTTGCATTTGAGCAACTTGAGGGTGTTGTATTTCCTGTCACGTCGTATTAATCGGAATACTTGCGAATGTCAGCGACTTCAAATGATGTCATCGAATCGTTGCCGCGGGAACAGCCCTCGCTGTATCAACGTACGTACGTGGAGGATCACTGACTGAGTAAATGAAAGGTACCAGTGGTACTGCGTGTGCTTGAAGGCTCGGCGACGCGGAAAGGGCACGTCGGCACACTGTTAACCGATTTCAACTCTATCTTAACTCGGATTTCAAAGCATATCACGTAGCTATGTAGCGAGTAGCTTAACTAACATTTTACGCACATGCATGTACACACATTTTGGGATACATAATAATTATAAATACCATCAGCCTGACTACGCCCACTGTAGGGCAAAGGCCTCTCCCATGTTCCGCCAATCATCCGGCTCCTGTGCTTTCTTCTGCCACGATATACCTGCAAACTTCTTAATCTCATCTACCCACCTAATTTTCTGTCTCCCCCCTCACCCGTTTGCTTTCTCTTGGAATCCACTTAGTTACCCTTAATGACCTGCGGTTATCCTGCCGACGTGCTACGTGCCCGGCCCATGTCTATTTCTTCTTCTTGATTTGAACTATGATATCCTTAACCGCCGTTTGATACATAATACATAATAACCTGCCCTAGACATTTATTTATTTATTTATTTATTTATTTATTTATTTATTTATTTATTTATTTATTTATTTATTGCGTGAGTGAGTGAGTGAGTGAGTGAGTGAGTGAGTGAGTGAGTGAGTGAGTGAGTGAGTGAGTGAGTGAGTGAGTGAGTGAGTGAGTGAGTGAGTGAGTGAGTGAGTGAGTGGAGTGAGTGAGTGAGTGAGTGAGTGAGAGTGACTGATCGATTAATTTCTTCTAACTTCGGCCACCACCGCTCGCGCATTCATCGCCACCATTCGCGTTCGCCGATGTATCCGTTGCCCTCGCCAATCAGAAATAAAGTACCGCCGTTCCCGATTTGAGAACTGCTCGCGATTCGACATGGCCGATTCATCCAACCTCCCCAGCCAATGTTATTGACACTGTAAAGGCATCTATTGAACGCTGGCGTAAGAGTCCACTGGTAGCTTGAACAACGGGCTCAATTCACGTACCCCGAGAACGAGCGGCGTTCATGAGCAGAGTGCGGTAGAGGCAGACCCACTAGATGTCACTGGAGAGGGTGACCCACTATAGAGTTCGCTCCTCTTCGATACAACGCGGTTATCGAAATCATCACTCCAACTGCACTTTCTAGTACCAGAACACCTGCAGCAGCTGTGGTGCCACAGGAAGGCCTGTTCGAGTCATGATAATTTTGTAACACCGAAAAATTTTAAAGAGAGAAGGGCGTTCTGTACTTCAAATACATACTTTCGTTGCGCTTGGACTCATCTTCTTTGAGAATACAGTTGCTGTTTTCTTTTAATTGCTGTTGAATAAAGCGCAGGCACATTGAGAGCTTGCTATTGGAAACACGAAGTTTAGGCGGCAAATCGCCCAAAGGTAGCGCAGCGTAACGTCAATCATTGAGTATTATAGCTATCTACTTTTGTAAAAAAACAAATGCATAAATATAACGCTTTTAAAAACGAAAAGGAAACATCACAAATGCCGATAACAGAGCCATTTTAATACGGTCACATGCAGATAACCAGTATTTCATAAATACTTATCAAGCAGCCTTTATAATGCGGCAGAAGTACCACATACTGACGGTGGCCCCACGTCCTCGGCGGCCCACTTCAATTTATGCAGCATCGTCAATAATGATACGCGTCTACAGCAAATGTGGGAGGCTAAATACGACAAGTGCCCGGACACGTGCGCGACCACAGTGCGCTTCGTAATGTCGGCAATCTCAGGGAACAAACCGAAAAGCAAGCACCCGACCCACGTGCCCCGCCTTCCACTCTCCACCAGTTGTCCTACTGCGATACATCCGTTATTCTGCGTTATTTAACTATACTGCAACACCCACGCTGTCAACCACGCGCGAAAACGCGCTTACGTTGCTGCGTTCGCGTGGCACACAGGGCATCGAGCGCGCGATGTGCGGCAGCCGCGCGTGCTGCGGTCGTTTGCCGCAGCGCGCGAAAATGTGTAGGAAGCGAGCCAACTGCACTTGTTGGCCCGCCATTAAGGGCGACCTGCCCCGAGCACACCCTTTATTCCCTGTAGCTGCTCAATGTGGTTCTATAGCGTGGAGGAGGGCGCGTGCATAAGCCCATCCCAGCGCACTCTCCAATTACGGGATGATTATTGCACCCAGCTGGCGGCTGCGGTGATGTCTTCTGTCTTGTTTTTCGGCAAGCTTTCGTTGTTGTTTGTATTGCTGCGCAGACGTTTCGGTTTCATGGCGGATGTGAAGAGGAAGAAAGACGGCTGAGCCAGCATAAACTGAACACACCAAAGATTAACAACGGAAATCTGGAGGGATAATGCTTGCAGTTTGTGCGTGTTCGCGAGTGTTTTCAGAAAGCAAATCGCTCGTAAAAGTTGGCAGTGTCGAGAAGCACGCGCGTTGACAGCTCGAGATCGAAGAGTGTAGACTGACTTTGTTGATAAGGACAGTTTCACCGGCAGGAGGTGAAACATCTGAGCGAGGCTGCGGGGAAATCGGTCGTGGTCGAACTGTCATCATCCCCGTCGGTCACCAAACTTTTTTCTCCACAAACATGTCGATTATACAATGTGCCGCCATCGCCAAGCACACCATTCAGCGACATCAGCTGTATGCTTGGGCAGGATTTGCTAACTGGAACCTTGTACAAACAAATCACAAATTTCACTCACAGCAATGGATGGATGGTAAAACTTTATTATGACAGATTTATTTCGCGTACCTTACTGTCAATGCTAGTTTAGTCCGACTTGACTGCCCTTCACCCCCGCCCCTCCCCTCACGCTAGTGTGATACCTACGCTACTGTGTATAATCAGCAGTACTCAGTAGTGGGCTTTCGAAGCCCAGTGCTCGCGAACCGAAACACCACATTCTGAATGTTCAATGTGCTTACGTACGGTTCTTTAAATTGGCATAGAACGGTACCCCACGCCCCTTCAGTCCCCCCCCCACCGCCAACCTCTTTTTAGCATGTTGCATGAACGGCAAAAACTGCGCACTGGATATGTAGTCGTCAGGTGAGTAAACATTCGACTACACGAACGTTGAACTGGATATTGCGGGGGCTTTCTCGTTTTTCAAAGGCTATACGTGCTAACCTGAAGCCGCTTATTAAGAGCACTTTGATTGATTTTATTTGATTTTCCCGATTTCACGTCGGCCGACTGTTCGTATACAAACGTTGTGTGTCGGCTTCGCGGAAGACTAGGAAAAAAGAGCTAAACCCATTTTGTTTCTTTAAAAAAAAATGTTCATTGCAAACTGTCCGAAACCTGGACTGGGAAACATCGCTCCGAAAAGTTCCAAACTTGAACGCTGGCTTCACCGCGTGTAGCCGGGCGAGCGGGAAAATGAGCCGCATGTCGCCTAACATCACGGTTTAACGTGACTCTGCTGCCGCGATGTGACGCGACTAATGAACAGGGCCATTAGACGAGGGACGCTAATCCTAAGTGGTCTCTGCAGCCCCAGCAGTAGCATTCGGCTGCTCTGCAGCAGCCGTCCAGGTTGGCCCACACCCGCCTGTCGCGTTGGTCGCTATACAGCGGGCGGTGATGGCTGCCGCAAAGTGAGACTGGACGCCGCTTGACTGCCTCCCGAGGCACGCCTACAGTGCGGGCCCCACGCTTTAGCTGCGTCTCGTCGGCTAGGCGACTAATCAACTTGGCAGGCCGACGCCACCGGAGTGGTCATCGCATTCCTACCCCGACTTCTCCTTCCGTCGCTGATTTCGAAAGTCCGAGGGGACAACGAGACGCGTTTCCCCAGAGTGTCAAACCAATCGTTACTGACGGTTCTGCCGAAAAGGCCTAATTGAAAGGCGTCACCCTCTGTTCGCTTCTTCGCCCCTGGCCATAACGTAGGAGACAGGGTCGACATTCTAGCCTTCCCGCGTGTTCGTGGCGGCGGGCGCAAGTACGTCGTTGTAGGGGTTCGCAATGCGACTGCCATGAGTATGGCAACTGGCAAAATAGTTCGGGTTCAGTACTTAAAAGTTTGGGGTTGCATTCCAAATCCTTTTCATTCATGTTATCTCTCATGGCCGCCATCTGTTATATGTCAAGCATCGGGATTGGCTAGAATTTTCCGTTAGGAACAATTTCAGCGCAGGAGCTTTTAGTGCATAAGTGTCCTGGTTCGTTGTTCAATAGATCCAGCTCATTCTTCGTCCTGAATAAAAAAAACAGTTATCATAAACCCACTTGTTACGCGAATCTACAAAAGAAAATCATACCAGGGTTTATCAGAAAGTAAGCTTCATGGTTGGCGAACTTTGCATTGGTCCACGATTTGAAATCGGTGCCGATGTTTCCCCGCGTAGCCATTGCTCCTTCTATATGTGAGCTAACTAGGCAGAGAAGAATATCGCATCGTGAGGGCAAGTGAATCGGCCAACTCGAAATATATAAACACAATATCAAGGTCTGGGAAGCACTCAAAACGGTTCCTCAATAAGAAAAATGTCATTAATTTGTTTGTATAGTGATAAGCTTTTGTGAATCTTTTCATCTTGCGGGCTCCCGTGGAACTGAGTATCATGCATTGTGTGCCGCCATAGGCGCAATATTTTACAGCACGTTTTAACAGCGGTTTCAGTCTATAAAGCACGCCCTTCAACTGACAATTAATTCGCAGTAAAACAGCGCCAGCGAAAACAGATCAGACGAGGAGGAAGACATGTACACAAGGCGCACTAACAAGTGAAAGTTTATTCAGTATTTGCGCAGAATAAATACTGCCTTCACATGAATAAACAGAAGAAAGAAGGTTACTAGAGATATAACAGTTCATCACGTGGTCACTCTTACTGCCCTGTGCTAAACGGTTCCTGCAAGAAATCTGACATCCTTCTCCGAAAGCATAACAAATGGCATGCTGACACAAGATTCCCCGGGAGCTTTTTTATCTCTACACTCTAAAAAATCCCACGCTTACCTAAGCGTGCGTTTTAAGTTTTTTTAGACGCCTAAGGTATGCGTGATATTTCCACGCTTACCGATCACACCTATAGGGCTTCAACAACCTCCCTTGTTAGTCTGTCAGCTGATTTGTACATAACGCCAGTGGTTTCCAAATCAAGGTGCGCAACCGCGGTCCCTACAATCGGATACCCAGATGCCCTGATACCACTTTCGTTCTGTTGTATTTGTGCTCTATTAATCCATCATTTAGGCATCTTCCTGTTTGACCTATGTATGACGCGCCGCAAGAAAAAGGAATTGCGTAAACCACATTTTCGTTGCACTGTACAAAACTGTCGCGATGCTTCTTTAGTGTACACAGAAGTCATGCTAATCCTTAACCGCCCGACAGATTTTTGCCAGCTTGTCAGGTGCGGTAAACACTACCTTTACTCCCGCCCTTTCCGCCCCAACTCGATGCGTGTGGGTTTACTTGAAAAGTTGACGTTTCAGTCCGCGTGCGCTAAACAAAAGTACTTGAAAGGGCGTCTACTATTAGCTAACCTCTGCACTGCTTGCGTTTAACGTACGCAAGGTGGCAAACGCTTTTATAAACTTTGCAATTATCCGCGGACCAAAACGCAGCAAGTCAGGTTATGCATACTGGCCGCAACCAATATCCTTCATTCTTTTCTTTCTTTTATTTTTCGCTAGGGTGCCCAGACTCACATATAGCGTCATTGCGCATAATCGCCGCGCAGTGGTCTGCCTTGCGGAGATTTCACCTGTGTGCGTTGCAGCTGAAGCCCAAACGGTGTGAATCGCCCTGTTTACGCTTTAGATATTTCGCAGTTCCAGCTATCGCATTTGCTAGGCAAGTGTTTATGCGATCATTCCGTGCAACTCCCATTGAAAGGTGGAAATGAAGGGACGGGCTCTTTTGAGGGATGACTGTCCATACCACTGTAAAGCACTTACTTTGATCGCTTCCCCCTGATAACTGTGTGCGTTAAAGTGCTTCAGTGATGCTTTTTTAAACGACACTCCTGGGTCCCCCTCGCGATATAGTTTTCCCAGCGGACCACTTGCAAGGAAACGAAACGCAAGCAATGTCATGGGGTCCTTCAGCATTAGGGTGTTCTCGCAGTTATGGTAATGGCGTGTCGTTTGCACTACGGTATTACCGTTGGACCAAACACCCCATTACCGATAACGGGATGCACATGCAGCTGACGCATTCGATTGCCGACCACGCCGACCGCGTTTCCGCGTGGGTGAAAAGAGAAAATTTTTGTGTGCTTCAATTAAAGTGTGCGCTAAATAGCCCGATGTGGCCAGAATTATTACAGAGCCTCTGTAAAAGAAGCGTGCCGCCAACTACACAAAGCGGCTTTGGTGGCGAAAGGGCATATTTTGCTTATTACATAACAGTTTTTTCTGCAATGCAGGGTACAAATAGTGGTATTGAAACACGCGCGCTCGTGCATGATGTGGTACATGATTCAGAGGGCTAGGCGCTATGGGAGAGCGGCGACCTCTCCAAATTTTACGTTTCCGGAACTTCGGGGTGTTGGTGTGTTAAATGTCTCCTGAATCAGAACTTCTATAGGAGAGCTGAAAGGTGACCCTGTTAAGCTATAGAATTGAAGCCCAAGGAACACTGCATACAAAGGGAAGTCTTCTTGTACATGTAATTTGTACATAAACAAACAATACAAAGAAAAAAAGTAGAAGCATACCATAATCCCTTACTGAACTGTCCACGGAGCCAAATGTGAAAAAAACTGCGAAGGTTTGTTATATTAAAAAGCCTGCGCGAAGGTACTGGTTGGATTATTGGTTTTGTCTGTACAACTAACTATTGTGTGAGTGAAACCTAAGTGTAATATGTAAAGTGAAAATACTTTAGGTTCGCTTCATATCCTTTAGACAAATATCTCTCGTTTTTAAATAATACACCGAATTTTCATGTGGCGGCTACCAAAATATTGATGCCACAACACGGGGACACACGTTGAGGTGGAAGAAATGCAAGAACGCGCGGCAACAGGCAGCGTCCATAGCGTCTAGAATCGCCTTATGGGTGCCTCTGGCAGTGCCTCGATGGCGGTCATGGTGTAAGATGGCGGCGTTTCTTCACGCAGGGGGGTGACACCAAATTTAACCTCCTTGGGCGACACGGTGATAACCATGGTGACACCCATTCCCATCACCCAGCGCCACCGCCATATTGGGTCAAACCAAAATCCTCCTTGGGTCAAACAGTGGACGCTGTCCCTACCCTGTACTAGAGTGACCTGTACGAAAGAAAGCTGGCATCGAGTACGCCCTCGAGCTACGGAACAACGTGGCGCGGTGACTGCGGGCGCTGTATGAAGCGTTGCGCAGGTGTTTCATGACCAGTGTAACAGTATTCATGGAGCCTGGTTGAACCAAGGCAGACAGGGAGCTGTTTAAGCATTTTCGTTGCGCCGCGCCCTGTTCACAAAAACTCGGGGTGGTTTGTTCTACAGAAATTGGGCAAGCCCCATTACCGAGTACAAGAATTTTTATGAGAACCATATGAATGCGTTGCTGGTAGGGAAGGGAAGTGATGGTGACAAGGAGGGAAAGGACGATGGAGAGAGGGTGGAATGTAGCATTGCCATATATAGCAAGTACAGCAAGTGGGGGGAAGGAAAGTAACCGTGAGGAAGAGTGATGTGAGGGCGAGGAGGAGGGAAAACAGGAGGAGAGAGGGTAAAGCATAGCACAGCCTTGTACAATATAGTATACATAGTTTTCATTGACGTCACCGTGGTCGCCATATTGGAGTACACGCTGGTTGAGATGCTGCGTGAACTTTTGCTCGAACGCGTGGAGCAAGTAACCGTGACATCCGATTAGTGCCGGTGCCCCCCTCGCGTTCCTTTGTGTTCACCCTTGGCGCTGCTGGCGAACAGAAGAAAGCGGGGAGAGCACAAAAGAACGCGGGGACCGAACGACTGTTACGTTCTCCCCTGCAGTGACACTCTCTAATGCGATAAGAAGTCACGGTGGCCGCCATGTTGGTGCACTTAGCGCAGAGAACCTGTCTGTGACGTCACGTGAAAACTATGTATAGCACCGGGTGGAAAGGAGAATAGCGGGTTAGGAGGAGGGCAAGGCCACCAACTCCGCTGTTTCCCCAGTCATTGCTCCACTATTGCGTAGCTGCCCCAATTTTATTTCATCAAACCTCGCAGCACAGAGAGCTGCATGCAGCGTTCCCATAGTAGACTACAAAGGCACGCGCATTACTGCATATATGCCTTACGAACACGTAGTGGGTGCATCGCAACTTCGAAAAATTATCAGGCGCCCGCTCGTGCGTGTGTGTGTGTTTGTGTGTGCGTGTGCGCGTGCGTGCGTGTGTGTGTGTGTGTGTGTGTGTGTGTGTGTGCGTGTGCGCGTGCGTGCGTGCGTGCGTGCGCACGTACATACATACACAAACACTTGCTCGAGCCCTGTTGGTTCTCTCCTGCCTTCATTACATGCATATATTGGCGACATCCATCCTTGAATCGCGTTCAGCGAAGGAAAACATGGGATAATAGAAATGCGGTTGTTGCAGCATAGGACACAAGAAAAACTATGCTATATCAACTAGCCCTGTCGAAAAATGCGCGCATGAATAACATACGTTCCTCTCGAAAAACAGCAGCAGCGGCGGCGACATTGAGATGAAAAGCGCCAAGTCGGAAGCCTTACGCAAGGGCACGTCTTGCTTTTTTTTTTGTTTTTTTGTTTTGTTTTTACAATCGCAGTTACGAAGTCACCGGTGCTCACCGGAGAGATTGAACACAGCGAGAGAGGCTTGTCTCTCGGGCTGTCTCTTGCCTCTCATCAGATGACGAGTTCGTTGTACCTAATCCTCGTGCGACCCTTCTCATTTTGGGTACCTCATGTCTTGTGTCTAGGGCTTAAAGTCTCCCTTCAGTGGAGGGGGGGGGGCCCTCTTAGAGTGGCAACCAATCCACACACAAACACATGGATATATATATATATATATATATATATAAACTTGCACGTGACGTCACAGACAAGTTCTCTGCGCTGGGTACCTAAAGATGGCGGCCACCGTGAATTTTTATCGCATTAGAGAGTGTCAGTGCAGGGGAGGACAGGGGGTCGTTCGCTCCCTGCGTTCTGTTGTGCTCTCCCCGCTTTCTTGTGTTCGCCAGCCCCGCCAAGGGGAACACAAAGAATAGGAGGGGCCCCCCGTTTCTTGCTCGGCGCGTTCGAGCAGGTGTTTATGCAGCATCGCATTCCGGTGGTACCTAAAGATGGCGACCGCAGTGACGTACGTGCAAGTTATGTATACAGCAGATGGCTACCGCTCTAGCGTCGCCAGCGCGTAGTCGGCGACGGGAATGACAGCAAGTGAGGCCGTTCCGTACGCAGGTATTGCAGCACAAGAAACCTAAGTACAGCACTTACAGAAAACTAAGAAACGTACACATAAAATTGATCAATCAGCTTACAAAACAAGTATCGCAATAATAATAGAGAATGAACAAACAATGGAATAATATAAACAGTAGCTAGAGATGTGAACGTTCTTAAGTATGAACAGATGAAGGCATACGTGAGATGACCGGAAGCGTTGAGTCCCCGACGATCGGATGGGAGAAGTCACCGAGAGTTCTGGCGCAACCGCGATGTTGGCGGAGTTGCAACGCTGATGTTTCCGGGAGCTGGTGCTTGAAGGTGATCCCCGGCAGGTTGAGCTAACTTAAGATTGAAGTTCCAATGCCTACGTTGCAGGCACATCTCAACTAGACAAACGGCTAAGGTCAGTTAGCCAGCCGATATAGAGCCACACTAAAAACTCCTTTAAGGGATGCTTGTTGATTCGCTTCTACACCATATTGGAAAAGCAACTGGACTGATTAGCAGGGTGATGATATCCTGCACATAAATCACCCTTCGTGTACCCCCCATACTCTTTCTGGGGGGCAAAGGGGCGAATCATGCACGTTTTATTGTTACCAACTCGACCCTAAAAATGTATTGACTACGCCCCTTTTTATTTGAGGGAGGGTTCTCAACCAAGCGAGTTAAGGCGAGCGCATACGGTAAGCCCACGTGTATCACTTCCCGTGGGAATGGTTCGTTTGCTTCACTCTCAGCCCGTGCGTCTCACAGTCTAAACCTTTGAGCACCATGCCTTCGAGGTACATTGTGGTCTTCAAAGAACCTTCCGTCACCGTCGGTACAGATGCAAGGGATCAAAATCGGCGGCGAACGTTCGAAGAACGCCCCCTTCAGCACTTCCCCGCTCTAAAGACCAGTCTTTTCATGCTCAAGCGATTCCGCCAGCCATCGGGGGGAACGCGGCGTCCGTTATTCGGCGTGACGCCGGGTCGTAAAAATGGCAGTTCGTTAGTCACGCAGAGTGTGGGCGTTATACACAGTACACACACAGCCGTCTCTCGCAGCTACCATTAGCTTCGCCGTTAAAATCAAAACAACACATTGCCGACCTTTCACAGCTTCACTACCTTTAGCTGAAGCATAACTAACTCACACAGCCAGCACGCTGTATGAGTTACTTATTCACACAGCGTGAGTAAAATAACAATTTAGGATTTTTTTAGCTCGCTCTCTTTAGCATAATTTATTATACAGGCAAACGACATCAAGTTCAGCCAAATTGCACATGTGACCTGCACTTGCTATAAGCGCATGAAAAAAATTGTCCTGGCTAAAAAATCTTCCAGAAATCCTCCTGTTCTTGTTTCCACTCATTTGGCTTTCGAAGTGGAGCACGGACATCAAGCGCAGAGTGCCTACCCGACAGTAGCCACGAGTTCACGTAAGAATCGGGGCGAAATCGCTGCAGCGGTGGGCCATTCGTTTTGATGAACAGCAGCTTTGACAGCCTTTCAACAGAGAGCGATGACCTGGATGGTGTCATTATATTGTTCATGGCACTGAATCCTCGTTCACAGTCAGCAGTTGAAACGGGGATGCACTTAGTGGCCGTCACGACAGGTTCGAGTAGGCAAGGAACATTCTTGCCACCATTTTCGATGTACTCCCTAAGGCCTTGTACGGCGTTATTCTCGTGCACGCGGAGCCTTTTTGCTAGACGCCGCACTTCATCCTCGCCGTAAAGGACGTTGAGATCATCGGGCCACGAGGACGGATTCAACACCTTGATGTCGTCGATGAGCTGTTTGTAAGAAGCAACATTTTGTTGTACAGTGCCGCTACTGCTTACACGCGAAGACTGGGTTGTAAGAACCCGCGCCCTCGTGTTGTCTGCTAAGCTCTGGTAAAATTGCGTTGGATTTATGATCCTGTTGCATTTGCGGCCTCGGTGCAGTATCACGCCCTTGAAGGTCATCTCTTTTTCTGCTTCAATGGCTTCAACTGCATGTTTGCCAGGTCGAAATTTTCTGGCCTCAAAAACTGCTATTTGCCGAGTGATTAGGTTGTGCGCCTCCGGCAAGGTGAATCCAGTCTTCTGTAGGCTCAGAGAGAGCTCGGAAAGCTCGGTCAAACTGTCACAAAGGAGTGACAGGTTTTGTACAAACTCAACCGACGACAATCTCTCTGAGAGCCCTCTATATTGACTCTGCTCTTTGGTGTCTCGCCTCGAATCTCGGGGAACTGGTCAAAAAATGACGGTAAAGGGCGGGGTAGGACGTCATCACTGCATGCACCGAACGAAAGCTCGAAGCCACCCACCTGGTATCTAAAACTTTTCCAATCCTCAAAAGTGACGTGTTGAGGTCTCTTGCACAATTTTCAAGTTCCCTGCTGTTTTTTGGGGAACTGCTATACAAGCAGTAAAGCTTATCCATGAAGATCTTAGTGGTTGATCCCTTCCACATCCCGAACAGAGTCTCCGACTGCCAGTTCTAAACGATGCGCGGAGCAGTGCCATGTGATCAGGTGTGGGAATGTGTCTTCAAGAAGCTTCGCTACGCCCGATTGTTTCCCAAGCATGACTGAAGCTCCGTCCGATGCAAATGCGATCAGTTTGTCCTTCAGCACGTCCACCGTGAGACCGTGCGACTGTAAACACGTAAGCAAGGCATCTTTTATGCCAGTTGCTGTTGCGTCCACAGCCTCCACAAGGTCCAGGAAGACTGTGATTGGCTCTGCATTTTTGAAGTTAGAGCGCAAATACACAATCAACGTCGAGTGTTTACTGATCGTTGTGCTCTCGTCGATTAGCACAGAGAACTTCCCCTCACCTTCAATGATGGCTCTGCACATCTTCTTGCGCATTTCTTGCCCAATGTGGTCGATAATAGAGGCACAGGAGACATTCGTGTGTAGAATTCTTCCCAGAGTCGCACCATTGGCGATTTCCACGTCAATTTCGTCCCCGAAGTCGCTGAATGGACGGCAGCTCTTGGCTTGCTTGTAAGCAATGCGAAATACTTTCTTTGTGACTTCCTGGTGTTCACTGTGCTGCTCCATGAATGCTTCTTCGAGCTTTCTTTTCTTTGCGGTTTTCTCCAATTCTAAAGCCTTGATGTGGGAATCTGTGTGTCTGTGCTGATATATCTTCTTGCGCAAGGCTTTCTGTCGTTGATGTTTGGTGGCTCCAAACGCTGTAATTCCTTCCTCAGACCATTCCGTGGCGATTCGTCCCTGGCTACCGAGATGTTTCACCTTCGAGCATGGGCGGCATTTCAGCTTTCCGTCCATGACGCTCAGCCAGTCATTTTCTTTCAAGAAGAATTCCCTTTGTTTAGCGCTCCAACAGTCAGGTAGGCTCGGAACATTAGGTTGACTAGAGTCATCGTCGAGTCTATTCAGGGAATGGTCGGTATTGCCGGGAATAGCAGATGAAGTTTCACTGTTGTCTTCGTCTGGGCCATTCGCGGGCACAGTCCGCGACACATGAATAAAAAAAACTTGTTAGTTTTCTGTTCTGGCTACCTTTCGCAGCCATATTAGAAGTTGGAGCAAGAGAAAAAGCTATTACTAAGGGCACGTGACAAGGAATACGGATGCACACAGCCTGGCCAGCATGACGGTAACTGTGGCGAAATGGCGATAGACGCCCAGCAGTGCACTTTTCGAGATGCGACAGTGGCGTCAGAACACACAGCCTAGCGAGTAGACATAGCGAAATCTGGCCCTGCAGTGCATTTCTTACGGGGTTACGCATATTAACACCCCCTCCCCCTCCTCCCTCCCAACCCTGGCAAGAGGGAAGAGGCACGCCCAGTTCGTCCAGCGGCAAGGGAGACAACAACACAAGACATAGCACAGTACAATGACCGGTTCGTGGTGTCGCACGTGCAGACCAGATAGTCAGGTGCAGTGTTGAATCCTCGATAGCGGCTGCGATGTAGCTGACGGCTAGCACCCGGGCGGGCCATGAAAGCACTTCGGAGTGTGGGAAACGTGTCTGAAGATGCATCCCAAGTTCTCGGTGCGTCTCGTAGCACGATGAACAAAACAAGCAGCCTCGCCTGCAAACAGCCCCTCCTAGGCCACAGAACAGTCAAAGTCGGTCGGGTGAGTCCAAAGGGGTTTGACGAGGTGCGCCGACGGCCCTGAAGGGTTCAGAGCATGATTGCCGTGTTGTCGCCGCTACAGGTGCACATCGGGGAACGCTGACCCGGGAATAAAGCAGGGCAGATTTTGGCGAAATCATTCCGATCGTCCAAGTGGCGCCAAGCCATAAAGTCCGATCATAACAACGCTACTTACATAGGCGAAACAGGCAGGAAAAGATCAACGACGACGCTGGCTGAGGAACAAAGGTGGGGGAAAAGAAAAGTCCTGGAATCGTGGTTCATTCGTCGTGACAAATCAGCGGGCAACAACAACCTCGGCCCCCCTACTGGAAATGTACAGGGACATATGGGAGTAGCAGTGGACTGGGCGACCTCCGCTCATTTGGTGTCAGTGCATACTGAAGATACCACCTTCATGGGTGGCGAAACGTCTATGTAAATTTTTGTTATATTTTTGTTAAGTCGGAGTAAATATTTTAGAATCATGAACTCACCCGGCTTTCGGAACATTTTTGCAACGTTCCACCTTCGACTACATAGTTACCGTTTGCGAGAAGGCTGTGCACTCTCGCTGCACCCTCCGAGGACGGAATATATTTGTTGTTGGCCGTTCCCGTCAAACCTCGTTTTTACACGACTGGAGTCGCGTTCCGTGAAAATCCTCAAACGATGCGAAGCTGTCGATTGACTTTCACCGTTAGTGTTCTCGCAGCTTGTCCGCCATCTTGTGACAAAATGCTTTATAGCCGGGGCCGGCAACCTGCAACCCGCGGTGAAGTTCTGCGCGGCCCCCCGGCACGATATGAAAACGCCGCAACCCCCCCCCCCCCCCCCCCCTTTCCTTATTACTTCCTATCTTAAGGCCAAAATGGCCGTTTTGACCTCAAATTGGGTTTTCGCTTGCAACCTATGTTTGTAAATTGCAACTTTGTGAGAGCCGTGCCGGAGATTAACACAATTTTTATTCCCATTTTGTACATTCTTGTCAATTCGTCGAATTTTTTCATCTCGCCTGCCAAGCTCTGTCCTCGCTCTCTACCCCTGTTTTGCAATGCGGCCCCCGCTGTGTCGGTTTCATGCAAACTTGGCCCTACACCTCAAAAAGGTTGTCGGCCTCTGCTTTACAGCCTTTACAGGATAAACCGCCGTTAAAACGCGGTTTGCCATTTCTACACATGCGCAGTTAGGCACAGCTGAGCAAGCCGATGAAATCACGTCCTTATCATTTGGTAAGCAAGGAGCTTGGGTACATCCTTCCATTTTTTTCGTGCCACATGAACCGAATAGTTGCGAAGAAATCATTATTCGGAAAATTAGAGACTTGCAGTTTCCCCCCCACAAGGCACCAATGTGAAAAAGATGAACTCCGGCGCTGGTCGAATGGGTGACACAATGCTACAGTGGACCTGCCGAAGGGGGGGGGCCGGGCCCCTCCTTAAAAAGTCAAGGGGGGGGGCCGGGCCCCCCCTCGGCCCTCCCTGACTTTAAGCCCTGCTTGTGTCACAACTGGAACGAGAGAACTTTTTGATGTCCTCCATGTTGTTTTCTTGCGTTTTCGGTTCGAGTTAACGGTTGTTACTTTGTTTTTTGTTTTCGTTTTGGAAGATTGGAGTGCTTATAAACGCTCTAACAGCATTGCGCATACGCTAACAGTGACAGGCACAGGAAGAACAGCACGGTGCTCCCCCTCGGAAGTCCCGTGAGATGACGCTCCGGAAATGAGTTCCTGGCGGGTGCCTCTTTTGCAACAGTTTTTTTTCTTCTTTCCCTTCCGTTGCTCTTAGCGTTGCGTCAGTCCCCTTAGCGCTTCATTAATTAGTTATAACAGATATACCGGAAAACCCGCTTTCGCGTTCCTTCATTCCCGAGTCTAGTTGATTAAGATCCAGCGGCTCGAATACAATATACTGATTGCCTTCACCTTTGCGGTTGCTTCCTCCGCTGGCGCCCCAAAACCAGCGCTGTTATTCCTTTGTTCGAGATTAGCGGTACATGCGCTCTCCTGTAGGCGACAACACGTTTCAAGACATGAAAGAGCAATGTAAAAAAATACACGCACAGGGTATTATATAAGGGTCCCTTATGTATTCTGCTAAGACGTCTCGAAGGGAAAAGCCATCTGCTTGATTTCCTTTTCATTCGGACGTATTGATCCTCCCCGGCTCTCCACCGGAAGCTTTCCGTACGTAACGTGGTTTTGCACTGCCTCCAAGATCGGAGGCATTAAAAGCTTTCTGCACATCACCTTATTTTTCATCGCCTCCGTGCTCGGCCCGGCTTTGTCCAAGCGACGACATCCCGTGATGACGTCACTATGAAATGTGACGTTATGTTACGCCACGATGACGTCAAAATGACGTTACTACTTCTGAATATCTGTGACGTCATGCTCATGTCATATGGTGACATCATAACGGCATGATTTCTCGCATAGCTCTTGTTGACGCCAGCAACGGTCAATTTTTAAGGCGAAAGCCTTTAATGTCTCATGCTCACGTCCGTCCGGTGTCCGTCCGGCTTCCGTCCGTCCGTCCGTCCGTCCGTCCACACCACCACTGCGCATGCGCAAATCCATTCGAAAAAAAAATAAACATAAAAAACCTCCTCTCCACCTCTCTCTCCTCTAGGCATCCTTCCCCGCGGCGTCCACACACCCACTGCGCATGCGCGTCTACCCCCCTCTCTCAGCTCGCGACGCCGACGCAGGCAGCGTCTGCTAGCGAGTTTCTTGGTTGAAAAAAAAATGCCCCCCACCTCCCCGAAAGGGAATCGTGAGGAAATGCGAATGCATTTCGCGTGCGCTTCACTCCATTTATATATGGTGGTTGTGGTTCGAAGAAGGAAAAGGCGCCTAATTTCTGCAGCCCGGTCGGGAGCACGGCGCAGTGCCTGTTTTTTTTTTTTGCTTTTTTCTTGTTTTTTTTTCCTTTTTTATTTTTATTTTTTATTTTTTTTTAAATATTTTTTGTTCTGTTTTGTTCTTTTTTTTCTTTTTTTAAATTTTTTTTTTCATATATAGCTCCGCCGAGCTCCCGCGATGCGAGCGCCCTCACACGCCACATCGCGCTCCTCCTCTCCACTCACTCTCCGCTACTCCGCCCGCACCACCTCCTCCGGTTGCTAGGGGCGAGGATAAGCGCGCGCGCCCGCAGCTGTTGCTATGGGAGAGGGAGTGAGAGCGGAGAGATAACACCTGCCGAGGCCGCCGCGGACAACGCGAACGCCGGATGCCTGACATAGCCCGACTAAGAAATGCATTTCGCATTTAAAATTTACACCATCTTCCCAAAGGGAATCCTGATGGGATGCGAAGCAGCAGCGTTGCGCATGGGAGCGGTGGAGAGGGTGAAGCGAGAGAGGTGACACGCACAGACCTGTTTCAAAGCGTACGTTAGGCGCGCGTCAGGCGGCAGCTGCGGGCGCTGCGGCGAGCGCGCGGCAGGCGAGGGAGAGAGTGACGTCAGCGCGCACTGCGAGGGGAGCGTGACGTCAACGCCCAGCTGCGGCGTGACCTACTTGGCACCGCTCCAACACCTGCGGCGAGGGAAGCGCGTTCGTACGGACGAACGGACGGAGGGACAGCGTTACACAGCCTAGTCAAAGAGCTGCTTCGCATCTATAACCGACTGCTCGCGCTGCACAACCGTTCACTGGCCACCCCGTATATATGGCACTGGATCTTGACCTGCAAGGTAGTGCCAGGTGGGGAGATTTCTCCTGTGCGTTGTCGAACGATAAAAATTCGCAGCGTGCGCGCCAACTAAAAGCGGACTGCGAGTCTCTGTGCCCAGTCCGAGTCTTTTGTCTCTCATTGCCCATTAGCAGCGATTGGGATGTTCCAGTAGGAAACACCGGTCCATCACTGCGTGCTTTGCGCCTCCCCAGGTTTCTTTCCTGCGCAACGCTGCGATGAGCGTCAACGTCAACGCCGCCGCCAGTGTAAGCGTTAGCGCCCGCTGCTTCGCATCTACACATGGTTTCCCTTTAGCGGGAGATGGTGTAATCTTTAAGGCGAGAGCCTTTAATGTCTCATGCTCACGTCCGTCCGGTATCCGTCCGACGTCCGTCCGTCCGTCCGTCCGTCCCTCTGTCTGTCTGTCTGTCTGTCTGTCTGTCTGTCCATCCATCCATCCATCCATCCGTCCGTCCATCCGTCCGTCCGTCCGTCCGTCTGTCCGTCCGTCCATGTCCATGCGTCCGTCCATCCGAGCTCTGGCACGGAGCCAGGTGGCCGCCGGGATGCGCAAACGGACGCCGGTCGCGTCGGACTCTATAGCGCTCGCGCTTCGCTTGCGTAGCGTCGCTGTGCCCAGAGTTTGCAATCATTCTGACCGACGCCGTCTCAATGGACCCAAGGCGTTCACGGAATACACTTTCGAATTTACAAAGGGTCCGTCAATTTAAGAGCTGGAACGCGGATGGCGTTTGCACGATGCGCAAAGCGCGAGAAAATACTAACGCATGCGAACGGAGGAAGATTAGTCTCGCGTCTCGCTGCGATTCGCGGTAAAAAATTAGAAAAAAGAAAACACGCACACATTCGGTTTGTGTGTTATCCCAGTGAGAGTGTAAAAGAAAAAAAGACATGGCATAATCAGTGGAATGGCCACACGCTTTCGCCGAACACACTTTGGAATGTACAAAGTGTCCTTCAATTTTTTTTCCTGTTTGATGAGGCATCTAAGGCTCTCGCCTTTAAAAATTTCATAACCCCCTATCACGATCCCCTTCGTACTGGTCCAAACACAGGGACGAAAGCTCCAAGTACGGTCGAGATAAATCTAATCGCGATGAATTGCGAATCAACTGGGATGCAGTGCTTTAAACTTATTGGTGCACCCGCCTTTGCGTATGAAACATGTCAGAGGCCATTGCTTTCCTACATACTATCTGGTTGCAACATACTGGTAAACCCGCTACTGAGCAATAGGCACGTACAGCTTTCATAAGAAGAGGCTTGACTGGTGCACTGTTTCGTAACTTATTCCCTGTTCACGCTTCTATTTCTTTTCGTTCTTAATGCCAAATGGAATAAATTGAGCAAACAAGCGGAAAGGCTCAAGCAAGCTTACATGTTGCAGAAACAATAAAGAAAATGGACATCACGTCACTTTCTTGGGCTCGCGCTCGAGGATTACCGAATTTTGGTTTCCTTAGAAGATAAGCCCTGTTGTGCATCCGATGAAGAATAAATGAGCAAGCAACCCACGAGGCTTGTTTGCGCATGGCAACAGCTTGGCGGGAAGGATCAAATATTGTCCAATTTCCGGAAGGCGGCAGCCTTGAGCCGGCCAGGTCTTTAAAATGTACCGTCGCCATCATTTTTTACCCTCGAAGTATATTTCAATCCGCCTGGGAAAGAAACAAGGTCCCTTTGATATAAACCAATAAGAAAGGAGTATGCATTTGTGAAGGCCACGCCAAGCCACAGGCGGCACAGAAGAGTCTCTTCAGCTCGAGATATTCCGACGGAAGACGAAGCTTGAGATCGGGATCCAAGTGATGTAGCCGAGCATTTGTGAACTCCATATGGCCAGCACATCTACGTGCAATTACTGCAGCTGTTAAGAAACGATCGCCCATCTTCTGTGTGAGGGCACCCGTTTCAATGCGCCAAGAACTTACCGAATCACTAGATAGATTGGATGATCGCCCTTTGTCGGAAGAAAGAATTCTGGGTCACTGGCCAAGTCCATCCTCAGCCCAGAAAGCTTTGAAAGCATTATTATGTTTTTTGCGTGCAACAGGTCTGAGTGACAGACTTTAAGACTCTTTCTTCCTTTATTTTTCATTCTCTTCCTGTCTTTTTTTCTTTCTTTTTTTTTTCTTGTAACATCTCTTTTCTATCATCTTTTACTCCTCTCTTACCCCCTTCCCCAGCACAGGGTAGCCAGCCGGCCCAAGAACTGGCCAAACCTCCCTGTCCTTCCGCTTGTTTCCCTTCCTCCTCCTCCTTGATATAAACACATAATGTATTAGTGTTACAATGTGTTTTAAAATCGCTATACATGGGCTAGTATTTATCGCATTTTTTTTACATTTATATGAAAATATCGAAGCAACGTATTCTCAGTTATTCAACAATGAAGCATATCGAAAGGAAGTACTGCAAGCGGTGCCTCATTTCAATTCAATTTAAATAGTTTTTATTTATCATAAATACAGATGGAGGCACCGGAGTTACAAAACTGTCAGGGGACCTCCGATTAGTCATTTGAAAATATCAATTAATTGCATATAATGACAACATACAGTTAAATAGCAATAGATAAAAGAGATGTGGGAAAATAATAAAGCAGGACACATAGTGAGAAATAATAATAATGGAAAGAAGCAACAAAAGAATGTAAGTGTTTAAATGAAAAGTCATTTACAAGCAAATAATGCGTAACTCATTATAAACAATAAACAAATGCAATCAACATATTTATGTAACCGTAATGCTTTATCAAATAACATGGGGTAGATTTGACAGATAAATAAAAAAAACGCATGTTTGCAGATGTGATTGCCACGCGCTCCCGTGTTGCAAGTCATATTGAGCGCGAGTGTGCATGGTTGACATACCTGTCTTTTGGTGGTTCTCTTGGCATGGTAGCTCTCGCTGGGACAAACGCTGATCCGCACGATGTCTGGTAGGTCGATGAACCCTCAGTATATTGGGACATTTACGCTACGTAAGCACAAATCAAAGTCTTACGATGCTAAAATACTTCGAGAGCTCGCACGTAATTTCACGTTTTAGCATTTCAAGTAAAATCCGCCTGAAGAGAGGCCACTAGGCTTTGTCGGTTATGGCTCAGAGCGGCTTTCACAAAGGCATTCTAATTTCACATGGGAATGCCAGACAGCGTTCGTTGTAATTGCTGTCGAAACGGGAAAACCCTGCAGCACACCTTTCGCGACTGTACCCGCTCTCAATAAATCTAGCTCATGTAGACCATAGGCCCACATCAGCAGAAACCATTCCGTGATGTCGTCTTCAGATGTCATCGCAGATGAGGGCGAGGAAAGGCGTTATTGGAATTGTTAATGACAGCATACTTGCCCAAGCAACCGTAGATTGAACGTGTCTGTCGTTATTGATGGGGCATGTTGCATGTCATTCAGTTGAGAATTACACAGAAACATTGAGTCGAGAACAATGGCACCAACTGTGTGACCGGCTCAATGACCAATTAGCTAACAAGAACTCATGGTTTCTACTCAGAAATCCGATAGATCCCGTACAACCGTACAAACGAAATCCAACACAAGTAAGCACCTCCTGGGTGCTCACTTGGGTTTCAATCTTGTGTTGCAATCCTTGATAAGAATGACCCAATACAGGATCTGCAAAGAAAATACTTCAACACTAACACGGACATGCCCACTCCGGCTAAATATGAAGGAGAAAGCAATCCAGCTTTAGACAGGGATATAGACGAAGCTGAAATTCGAGCCGTCCTTAACCAGATTAAAACCACTGCCGCAGCGGTGGAAGACAGAATAACAAACAAAATGCTCCGAAATTTAGATGATCACTCGATCAGCCATGTCACTAATCTATTCAACGCATACTGGGCCGCTGGAAAAGTCCCGCCTAGCTGGAAACATGCCACCTGCAATTTTTATTCCGAAACCGGGCAAGAAGTTAAAACTTGGAAACCTTCGACGAATTTTTCTCACGTCCTGCTTAGGCAAGGTCATGGAACATATAATATTAATGCGACTGAACAATTACATTGAAACAGAACACCTGCTACCTGACACCCTAATCGCCTTCGGAGAGTGTCTCTGAACACAAGATATTATGCTTCAACTGCAACAGGAAATCCTTGACCCAGTTCCAAAATGAGCCACTAGGACCATCCTGGGCCTGGACGTCACTAAAGCTTTTGACAATGTAGCGCATCATGCTATCTTAAATGGCTTATCCCAGTTGAATGAGGGCAAAAGAACGTTCGCCTACATTTCCGATTTTCTCAGAGAAAGAACGGCAACCATCCAACTGGGTGAAGTGCATGGTCAAAAGCTTGCATTAGGGACAAGATGAACCCCGCAAGGTGCCACCCTGTCACCCTTACTCTTCAGTATCACCATGATGAACCTATCGCAACAACTAAACAGGATACCTACACTTCAAACATGCCATTTACGTGGACGATATTACAATCTGGACAAACAGTGGCTCGGATGGTGCGATAAACGACGCGTTACGGGAGGCAGCAAACGTTGTACGAGAGTATGTTAGACACAACGGTTGACATGCTCCCCTTCAAAATCCGAACACCTAATCATTAGAAATAAAGCCAAAAAGACGCCAGTCTCCGACAACCAACAACAAGCACCTGATAATAATTGTGTTGTAAAGCGGCCCAGTTACTCCGGTTCTGACCTTTAGAGTGCTGGGCATGCTTATTCAACATAACACGCAAAATACCGTGGCCCTCGCAAAATTACAGAACACTGCCAAACACATTGGGTGACTGCCCAGGAGAGTGGCCAATCGACATAGAGGAATGAAGGAGATGGATTCGTGTAGGCTCATTCAGGCCTTCTTTATCAGCCACATAGCCTACTCCGTTCTCCTGTTATCATCTAAGGAAATCAGACAAGGATAAAATTTAGGCTATCATTCGATAAGCGTACAAACGGGCCCTACGTTTGCCTGTTTATACTAGCACCGAGAAGCTTCCTCTAACTGGGAGTGCATAACACCCTAAAGGAGCTCATCGAAGTGCACAAAACAGCACAAGTAACACGGTTATCAGACACGATTACGGAACTACATATCCTGAATAGACTGAAACTTAAGCCCATTCACACCACGGGAGGCAGAGCACCCCTACTTCCCGTAATTAGGTATTACCTAAAGATCAAACCAATACCATAAACACCCTGTCGGGCAGACACGATGCCAAGGAAAAAAGCCAGAGTTCGTAGTTTAAGCGAAAAGCACCATCATCCATCATCATCAGCCTGTCTACGCCCACTGCAGGGCAAAGGCCCCTCTCCCATGTTTCGCCAATCAACCCGGTCCTGTGCTTTCTGCTGCCACGTTATACCTGCAAACTTCTTAATCTCATCTACCCACCTAATTTTCTGTCTCCCCCCTCACGTGTTTGCCATCCCTTGGAATCCAGTCAGTTACCCTTAATGACCAGCGGTTATCCTGCCTGACGTGCTACGTGCCCGGCCCATATCCATTTCTTCTTCTTGATTTCAACTATGATATCCTTAACCCCCGTTTGTTCCCTGACCCACTCTGCTCTCTTCCTGTCTCTTAAGCTTACACCTATCATTTTCCTTTCCATCGCTCGCTGCGTCGTCCTCAGTTTAAGTTGAACCCTCTTTGTCAGTCTCCAGGTTTCTGCTCCGTAGGTAAGTACCGGTGCGAAAAGCACAACCAAGACCAAACTGCGGTCTTCGTCGATACCGCCAACCAGGGACACAACACATACACCCTGAGTGCCGTGGACGGAGAACTTGGAATCGTAAATGTGGCTTCCACAGGGCAGCATCAATCAAGGAGGCCGAAGAAATGGCCATAGCACTGGCCATCATGAATCCTAGTACACACTGTCCTTAGAGGCTCTAAGAGCGCTATTCTAAGTTTTATGATGGGAAGTGCGGGACAAACTACAGCCAAGGCCCTGAGAAATTTCAATCACAACGACACAACTAAAATCAGTCTGGTTTGGGTCCCCACTCGCCCGGGAAACCCCGGTAACGAGGAGGCACATAAAGTGGCCCGAGGGTTAGCAAACCGGGTCGCGCTTTGCTTGGAACCGGGCCCACCGACAGGAGAGGCAGTGACCTTCTACAAAGACATTACGACTACGTACAGAGATGACAGGCGATTGTACCCTATACCGCACAGCAACCTTACGAGAGCGCGGGCCGCTGTCCTCCGCCGAATTCAAACTAACACAGTAACCACTACTCACCTCTTAGCGCTCTTCACTGGCGGATAGATTGATTCAATATGCAAAACTTCTGATAAAAATGCCATAGCAAACCAATGTCACATCCTCTGGGAATGTGAGAGCCTTCCCCCACCCAGAGAGCTTCTGCCAGCTCCCTCAGAAGCGACATGGGAGACCTTAATGCGGTCTCCCGACGAAAAAGCTGCAAAAAACCGTCGTTGCATGGGCAGAAGAGGTCGCCGCGGACAAGCGGCCAGATCCAAACCCCTGAACTTTCTTTGAAATAAAGTGGTATCCTCCTCGCGATGAAGATTGTCGCATGTCACTGTGACGCTGTGTATGTGCTCCTTGTCTTTTTGCTCTACCAAAAGTAACTCATGTGGTGCGAAAACAATAGTTTTTTTTACGCTCTGTCTTTGCCCCATTGGAAAAGGAGGCTAGAAAAATCATGGCCTATCCTTACAACGGCCGAGCTGAGCAGCCATGTTGGTCAGCCCACGATTCAGCCGCATCAACAATACGACTGCGTAAAAAATCCTGACAAAAGAAATCGTTGTGGCGAACCAAGGGTAACGAAAACCATGATGAAAAGAAAATCAAGCAAGCACAAAAAAAAAAGCAGGAGAACAAAAGAGAGGCTGCATAAAGTACAGCTAGAACTGCCGCGCCACATCCGAAATCCGCAGTGTCTCACGGCCGAAGGATATTTTTTTTATCGAGGCTCGTTTATTCCGCACTCGTCCGGGCTGTTCCTTGATGGAGGTCGTTATTGCGAGCTGCCTCGCTCTTCCTACGCAGACTCTATCCTCTTCAGAACCCTTATGCTCAAAGGGATGTATGGCGTACATCATTTTTCTTTTCTTTACGTTTTCGTCCTCACGGGACGAATGAGAAGCACCACGTAGAATGCGCCGAAACCGAGATCTCGCATATGTTCCTTCTCTTTGTCCGGCACTGTTCGTTTCGTGCAAGCATGCGCGGTGAGATCGCTACTGACTTGGAGGAGTTTTGCATCGGTTTCTCTGCCCCGAGGCCAAACGAGGCGAAAGCGTAAAGTCAGGAGGAGCGGGAGCAATAAAACCAACCTGTCCGTGTTTTTCTTTATATCTTTATATCTCCTCGTAGCTCTTTGGGTCTGCCTGCTCTGGTCTACTGGCGAGAAGTGGTGACCGTGCATTGTCGGCTTTTATGGCGACTGAGAGTGTGGTCCGCATGTTGTGCGCGCCTATATATATATATATATATATATATATATATATATATATATATATATATATATATATATATATATATATATATACTTCCACTGCCGTCGCCTTTCTGCCGCATGGGAAGGCGACGAGCTCGTACGCCACTCTGCACTGAGTCTGTTTCTTCTTCGCCCGGTTTGCTCCACTGGGCCTCTCATGTGCCAGAGCGGAGTAGATGCCGGCCGGTAAACATGCCGCAGTGCCCGAGGATATGCCGGACCCGTATATGTGTGTGCTCGTCGCTTCGCGCAATCGCAAAGAGTCGCATGAAGCCATATAGTGTCCCCGGTCGTACTCTTTCCCGTTTCTTTATATCGTCTCTGGACGACTGTCCACCATTTTCGCATTGTCGTTGACCTCATTTTTTTTCCCTGCTCGCAGTGGCTTGGACTCAAGTGCTGCTTCGTATAGTGCGACGTACAGGCTTTAAAGCAGATCCACGGTGGCCTTCGCCGAGCTTTCGCGTTGTCTCTTGTTGTCCAGGCTGTCGTAATAAGAAGTTCTTTCCATTCCAATTCAGTGCATTGCGCTACCCAAGCAGCTGAGAAGCAGTGATGGCCGTCGATTCATGTCTTTATTCCTGTCACGGAAGCTTTTATTCTCAAAGATCAAGAGTAAGCCATACTTGACTGAGGTATCCGGCCGGCGGCCAAGCCTCATGGTTGTTTCTGCAGTAGCATGCCTTACAAAATGTTCTACTGAACAGGCATGGTCGCTTGTGAGCCCCAAATCTCTTGAACGTGAACGCAACTTTAGATCTATCTATCTTTCTTTCTTTCTTTCTTTCTTTCTTTCTTTCTTTCTTTCTTTCTTTCTTTCTTTCTTTCTTTCTTTCTTTCTTTCTTTCTTTCTTTCTTTCTTTCTTTCTTTCTTTCTTTCTTTCTTTCTTTCTTTCTTTCTTTCTTTCTTTCTTTGCTTCTTTCTATCTTCCTTTTGTCCTATGTGTGTTCTGTATTCATCTTTCTTTACTTTGTTTTCAAGCTCGTGGGCAATGGGTTTTCCGCGGGCATTATTTTTCGGCAAATCGCAATACGCGTGCTCCTTCATGTGGCTGTGATCATCGCAAATTTTAGATATAATGTCTTCCTTGCCAAATAATTCTTGCATGCAGGAATTGAAAGTGACGTATAATCCACACCTACATGTTACTGGCAAGATCCCGCTTACCGTCATAAATCAACAATAAAGACACTTTCGCTAAAGCCAGGAAAGTTACCTTGAGGGAAAGATGACTTCTTTAACATGCCGGTGCCACCTGTTCTTTCAGTCCGTGTGACCTAAAGAAACATTAAATTTAGACTGCTCAGCGCAAAAATTAGACACGGTGCACATAGAAAAGACGAGGACCAGCGCAGTGCATCGTGTCTAATTTTTGCGCTGAGCAGTTTAATAATGGAATACCAACTAGCCCAATCCCACACCTTAATTAAATTTAGGCCGGGGTGTAAGAAGGCTGGAAGAATTGATATCAAAACGACCCCTTCTTATCGGTCAGATAGTTTCACAGGGGAGTTTGTCGCACTGAAGAACGTGCTGTGTCACAGCCACCACTCTACCACGACATATAGCAGCGAGTTCTTAACTTGCCAAACGAGAATAAACAAGCACCAGTGATCTCAAAGATTTTCGAGACAGAAAGGTAGGCGAAATCCGGTTCACGACGGTCATACTATTGTCGATAAGAAGTTACAAACATTCTTTTTATCTTTTGCCAATAATCCGAGCTTGCCCTCCCTGTTTATTCTTGGCTTTTCTCGGCGCTTTGTTGTTGCCGTGTCACGCTCCTGACCTGCTCATGTCAATTCGAGCCTCTGCATTGAAGTATGAACTCCTGCACTTAGCAACGTCACTTAGAAAGTGCGCTGTAAGTGTAACATGGTCATGTAAGTAACCACATGCCTGAGTTACACGTATCATAATGTTGTCATAGTATACAACGCCGGAAACTTTCTGGCATTGGAGAATCAAACATAGAGCTTTTGCATGCCCCTTTCATTCCCTGCTCTCCTTAAATGACTTGACTACGCGAAATTCTATTACGCATTGTGAATAAACCGCTCTGGCAGCTGGCTCGTTGCTATCGCACACGCACTTAAGTGACAACGTAAGTACTCTGAAACCTATCGCAGCGTATTTACTTCCATATCGTTGACCTGAAGGTACATTCAACAGCACTGCCTGGCTAAGTGTCAGCCGTAGACTTGGCTAAAGCTTCCAGTGCAATAACTAGCCGAGTACCACCACAGTGAGCTTTCTTTCTATTATTATTTTTGTATGGCACCACTAATGCAACGTTTCAGCCGTCATCGTGAATCATGCTACAAAAGTTTTACAAAAGCCTTCGTTATATATATATATATATATATATATGTGTGTGTGTGTGTGTGTGTGTGTGTGTGTGTGTGTGTGTGTCTGAGATTCTGGGATGCTCTCCTTACGGCTGAAACCTTTTGCAATGGAGAACAAGCACAAAATCACGGGTTCGAACTTTCGCTAAGGCGCCTGCACTGAAAAAAAATGTTTTGTTTTTCACATTTATTAAGGATAGGAGTTACTAGAAACATGCCCCCCGTTGTGACTACCTCCTATTTTCTGACTTATTTTTACAGCGAAAGCTTTTATGAGATCACAACAAGGGCCGGTTTTGGCGCAGTAGTTGCCCACCGCCGCCGCCGCTGGTGTCCGTAACCCCTATCGCGCGAAATAAGAAAACAAAACTAAAGAAATAAAAAATACCGAGGACAGAATGGGAATCGAATCCGGGCCCCCTGCGTGGCGGCCCAGTACTCAACCACTGAGCTCCACCGGCGCTTGGAAACTCTGTTGCAAACTGACCCTATGCAGGTTTCATGTCGGGTAAGTAATCGCGTTAACGTGTTTAATAAAGTGTTTTAGCACAGTAAAGTAACAACCAGGTGTCACACAATGCGAATTGCGAAACGAGTGGGCCGTTGAATGCCCCAGCCCATTACAATAGCCTCAGGCTTAATTCTTCATCGTCGTCAGCCACAACATCAACAAAGTGCACATAATGCCTTAAAAGTGTGTAGCGGGTACCACGCTTATATAATGGCATAGTGGACGCTTTCCCACTCCACAAAAAAATTACGATCATTTATGGCGTAGTGGGTGCCATGCAAGTGTGCTTGTAGTAGTTGCCCCAAGAGAGTTTAAAAAAGGCTCTAGAAAGGCCGCTATTCCAGCTTTCGCTGAGACTGTGCTGCGCGTTCCGCGCAGGCCTGGCGGTTTTCTTTTTTTTTTTTTTGTCATTCGCTTTTAAGTGAAGAAGAATGAAGAGGGACTCTTCAATTGACCAGGCGTCTAATTTGCTGCCTCTTAAAAATCGTTTTTCTCAAAGTAGTTTAACAGACATCCCTTCGTCAAGTAATAGAATCTTCTCTCTCGCTCTCTCCCGATATCTTGTTTTCCTCTTTTTTTTTTTTTTGTTACGAAGTACATAGAAGGCGTGCGATCCCCAGACTTCCTGCAAACGATTATTGCCTACGTAGGAATGGGCCCACTTCACGATACGCAGCGCTCTCTCTCTGCAGCGTTGCAATCAACCTTTTTTCTAGCTGCGCCAAGTAAACTGCTGAGAAGGGAAATTAAGAGAGATTGCCGATTTAAATGGACTATCCGTGCGCCAATGTGGCCTTGGAAGATGGGGTTCTTAAGTAATGGCTATCGCACTGACGTGGCTTCTTAAGAGCTTGGCGTTGAGTCGGGAACATCCGTTTCACTTATCGCACGAGGTTTTGCACTTGGGCGTGCCTGATTGAATTGGATGGCGTGTTTTGCCAGTATCAAGTGAACGAGTGCTGTTTGTAGTTGTCTTCTTCACTGTGAGCGCTCGTATCGCGGTGTAGCTCACCCTACTGGCCGCGGTACGTATAGCTTAAGGGCTATAGTTCAGCTTTGACGAGCACAAGATCGCGGGTTCCAATACCGACAGCAGCGCATGCATTGAAGTGAAGGCGATATGAGAAAGTAGTAAAAGATAAAAAAAATATGCTCGTGTACCTCGAAACAGGCTCGACCTTAAGGCACATATGTTGGTCGAAGTTATTCCGGAGCCCCTAACCAAAGCGTGCCTCGTGATCGAATTGCTGTTTTAGCACGCCTTTTACTTTTGTATAGTGCCACCGCTACATTTACTGAGGGCATTTACTGATCGTTTTCTTCTTTTCTTCCCATGTCTCTCATCTTTATAATCCCCTTTACCATTCTGTCCCAGAGTAAGGTAGTCAACCGGCATGTGCCTGGTTAACCTCCCAGCCTTCTCCCTTGTTTTCTTCCCTCCTTCCTTCCCTCTTTCCTTTCTTCCGTCCTAGCACATACTGCGTTAGAACATTTTCATGCACTCCTGCTTATCGATGTTAATTCCGCTAAGCGCTCCCTCTTTCATTGATTCCCTTCTTGACAGCATCAACAATGATAGCAACGGTGTCAGGGTTGCGAGTGATACGAGAGGAGACAAACGCACTTCGTGCATACTTCGAAATGAAAATTACTAAAATTTCTATTCACCTTTTTCTCATTGACGAGGCAGAAAAAAGAGCGAGATACAGTACGATGTAAATGAGCAATCCGTCCAGCGAGTCACACAAAGAGAGAAAAGGGGGAACTTAATTGGCACAAGGTTGGCTTGAGTGATGGTTATCAAGCTTGATATCTCACTTTGAAAATGTGTTTGGAGGAGCAGCAGACAGCATCCCACGTCATCTTTATGGAAAAGACGACTGTGTAGATGAAGAAAGGTGGTGACATAGAGAAACTGATGAAAACTACATAATTTACTGTTGCGGTGCAATGTACGCATTCACAGCATAATTGAGAAGTGGCTCTATTCTAAAAGCAGCTGCAGGCTTAGATTTGTCATATTAGCTTGTCTTGGGCATTGCGTGTTTAAATACCTAACGGTTACGAGAGGCAACACCGATGTGTCTCCCATGAGCGATGTGCTAGATTTAGCCCCTAAACCAGTGCCGGAAGCGGTAGCGCGAAATATGTTCTGACATTTCCTTGGCCCATTCGGAACCTTTTACTGGGACGCCAGCTTGCAAATCTGGTGATAGGCCATTAGCGATATGGCTGGATTTACCGGCTATTCGTGATATCGAGAGCTTCCTTCCGATTCCCATGGGATAGACGTATCTTTTGGACGTGTCGGCAATGTCATTAGCGTGACGTGCTCTACGCTGGCAGAGTGTGGGGCATGAATTTGGCTGGGTGGCAGCTTAAGGTTTATAACGGTTACTTTTTGCTTATTCTCGTCATTTCGGCGTTCATTTACGTGAGCAAAGCCTCCAGATTTTTGGAAATGAAATAAATGAATATATGCGCATGTCACCACGCGAAACATAACATTTGCTGCTACACTTTCCGCCCCTCATCCTTTCGCTCAGAGCAGTGCAGCAAACTGAACGTGCGTATGGTTAACACCCCAGCCTTTCATTGCTTCCCACACTTTCTCTCCGTCTCTCCTCGATGCATTCGTTCAGAATTTCAGGATTGCGAGACGTGCACGTCCTGTAAACAGCAATCTCCCGTGCCTCACATATGCAACACACGTGCACGCTTACAGAAATGCGCAAGAGGGCCTAACAAATAGAATTGAGTACGTAAGGACACATACATTTCTATTAGGACAAATTATGAACGCTCTCTCACAACACGTTCGTAAAAGTTCTTGAATGAATTTGGGGGTTACTTTTCGGAATTTGCGCAAAATGGTCAGCATGCCTAATAGCCACCACATTTCGGTGGTGCAGCAACTACGCGTAGCAACTACAAAAAAGCGCCCGTGAAAACCGTGACTTCGTGCTGCTGAGAACCTCCATCGTCAGCCCTATGTTACCTGGCTTACGCAATAAAGCACGACTGATTGAAGTGCCCTTTACCTCAATCAAGGCACCATGCGTCGTCCCCAAGGTGCAATAAAAACCAAGTAGTTCCTGTAGTACCTCATTGCCCTTATTTCGGTTCGTCTGTTATACATGCTACACAAGTTGGAGTACATTACTGGGGCGAATATACAGTGCATTGCAACATATTCGGTTAGGTGGCCGAGTGGCCGGAATTCGTGACTTTCGTGTACTTCTGGAGGGCGTTGTTTCCGGTGTCGCAAGCCTTTTATGTCTCACGTCTCTATGAGTAGCATTAAATAATGACTGCTATTGCATACATGGCCCAATGATGAAGTCGCGAGTGTCCCCAGGGGCACAGTACAGCTGAAAGTGTCCTATTTGACGACCAAGCTTTCGCCTCATCCCGTCGCATTCTTATCGCATCTATTCGTGGCTTGTGTCGTTGGGCTTTTTAGGCAGCAGTTTCACTGGCTAGGATAGACTACTTGAGGGGAGAAGGTTAAAGTCTTTTAAATGTAATTATTCATGTGCTAATTAAGTTTCCATATGTGATCCGATGAATTGTTTCGTCTAATAAACAAATAGTCGCACGTCAAGTTGTCATTTGTGATTCAGCGCGAAGTGAGTCGTATACTGCACATCTCGTCTTTTTTGGGAAGCATTTTCAGTAAGTACTTCCGACATGTTCTCTGATAAATGGTTGAATTTAGGCGTGCCCTAACGTGCATTTCTAAATTTTGTAAGTGATATCCTAGAGAAAACGCAGAGCATACTGAAGGTAAAGGCTCGCGTTTATTGCCATGTAATAGTACCAACGTTTTATGTTTTCTTTACTGAAACTCCCGCCATGTATTGATGGGCTTGATGACATATAGGGTGTGTCCTTGCCACATACGGCTGCATATGACGCCATATATGAACCAGATGCGCCACATATGGCCCTAATTGCTTCCAAACATGGTAGACGGTAGCCACATATACCGACATATGTACTCGTACATTGCAACATATAATTCATATAAATATCATATATGACATTCATGTAAGAGCTACGAATCACATTATATATTACTACCATGATGTTGGGTTAGCCGGCTCTTACGTAGCCTACCTTCCCATACTTTTCATGTATAAATAAAAAAAAAGCCACATTATGACAACGAAACTTCACAGAACTGCTGTAGACCCGACTCATGCGGATTTCTAAATGATTCATAATATATATATATATATATATATATATATATATATATATATATATATATATATATATATATATATATATATATATATATATATATATATATATATATATAGGGACATGTGGGCCTAACGGCTTAGTTCACGTCAGCACCTGCGCGGACGTGTCCTAAGTATCTCTAAGTTTTCATTTTATTGCATATAATAAGGTTTCGATATTATACAAACAGACACATGAAGGTCCTATGGTCAAAGAACTTCACTGGGGACCGTTATTATTATTATTATTATTATTATTATTATTATTATTATTATTATTATTATTATTATTATTATTATTATTATTATTATTATTATTATCGCACAAATGCACAAGGACACAGAGCAAAAAGGGAGAGAGCAGGCTGACAACTGCCACTATAGAGGGGCATAACGCCTGCCTTCTCTTTCGGGAGGACGGAAGAGATAGGGGACAGGAAGATAGAAAGGGAGAAAGAGGGAAGAACGTAGGAAAGTTCGGGAAAAAGATTACGAACACTTGGACAAATATAAGTAAAAACACGAGAGAAAAAAAAAATGTCTATAAAAGTGAGCAGAGCTCGCCCAGTGGGCCAGGTCGCGTCGAGAAGCATAACCCTCTCGGAAAAAGGCAATCGTCATTGGTCGCGCAATTAAATTAACGAAATTTATATTCCTTAATCATCAATGCCCGCTGCGTAACGAGTACGGAACAGTCTAGAGTATTCCAATAGAAGCGGCTATATGCAAACACGAAGGACACCATAATAGCATTTCAGTCACTACCTAAAAAGATTATTATGTAATCAGTAAGGTTGAAATGATTACATCCAGTGTAAACATTTACGTAGCTTTCATTTGAATATGTTCAAAAAAAGGAGATAGTCCTTAGATATCAAGGCACTGAGTTACGCCCTTCGTGTGGCCGAAAAATTGGTTTTAAGCTTGCCGTTTTTAGTTTTAGTTTTTTTGTAAATAGCGGTGGGTAGAAGCAAATGAGCCGGACGTGGAGAGTGGAAACTGACTGTTAATATGTATTGGAAAATTAGAGCTTCCCGCGGTCAAATTTAGGAGCAAGTATACCGTGTGAGGATTTACTCAGTTTCTGTGCCGATGAAGTAAGTAAAGTGCAATATCTGAATTACCTTCGTGTACGTGACGTTATTCTTGGTTTTATCGTGTTGAGTTTAAGTGACGATGCTCCAGCGTCACTCACAGGGACGATCATGTATTAAAAGAATTATGGGGCTGCACGATTCACTTTCTATCAAGACTAAATTGCCAACCCGTATAGCAACACAAGAATGACCACTGCTGTTACCGCAAACAGAAAGGATGACGGCTGTGGCTGTGGCTGCGGCTGCGGCTAGGAGCTCGGTCAAAACCCGGACGGGAATGACAAATGGTCGAGACGGCTGGCGCCTTGTCGAGCTGTGTCGCTATTTTGTTTTCTTTTTTTTTTTTTTTGCTTAGAGGTCATCAGCCGCCTGCTGGCGAACAGGGACACTAAGAGGCGGGCTTACCCGCCACCCGTTGTCTCTCACTTGCTGTGTTCCGCACATTGATTTCTTTGTTTGGTTGTCAGCAAACTGATACTCGTGTTTACCCCGAGTTGTTTGTTTGCTTATTCGTTTGATATGTTCAGTTCCGTTATCACTTGACAACAATAGACGAGTTCCAAAAACAACAGGGCAGCTTACCTGCACAGCAAAAGATTCATATCCAATGACGGTGCCCCCCGCTCTCGCTAGAATTGTTAGGTGCAGTATAGCAAGGATTGGGAGCACCGCTATTGTGGGAGGGTGCCCCATAGCCCACCCATGGCTAAAAAAGGGGCATGCTACACTGCATGTAACAGTCGAAGCTAGGACGGAAGGCATCGCCATTTTGCATGAATCACTTTTGTGCAGGAAAGCTGCCTTGCAGGTTTTGCAACTCGTCTCTAGGTGACGATGAAAAAACATATACTGCGACCATAATTTAATAATAAACTTATACACACGAGTTATATATATTCCTGTTCATGCCCAGCTCATCGATGTTTTTGTCTTTTTTTTTCTTCGGTGCACGGTATCTTACCAGGCTCAGTTACCCTTTCCGAAACTTAAAACCGTCAATTTTGTTAAGCCTTTATGAAGTTTATGGGTGAAACTGAGGCAAATCATCTTTCTTATGAGTGGTACTCTAACCATGCATGTTCCCTTCGCAGATAACGACACGCTATCGACGTTTGAAATCGGTTTCTCCCAAGCTCAGGAAAATAAAATTTCAAGGGCCTAATTAAACTCAAGCTCATTTTTAGCACGTCGCATTGTGTCAGCCCAAACAAGTATGCATATTTTGCTAAATCTTACGGAATGGACAGTGACCAACCACACATCCGAAGCATCAGTAGTTCAGTGACATAGGGGACCAGGTCAAGTTCTTTACTTATAGTTGCTATTTGTAACCGAATAATTTGTTAAAGAGCGAGCTTTTTTTTTTGTATTTATGGATGGTTATTTCTGTGGCTAACTTCGGTAATGACTTCTCTTTCGAAATTTTCGTCAATTCTGTGTTTACGCTATCACAGGAACTATTGGCCGCAATCTTGCCCACTGTTGCAGGTAAACCGTTTTTACGCATACATTAATTTACACTGCTTTTATAAAGGGTGTTCATTTGGCTATCTTGTCGTCTCCGAACATATCATTTTATTATGATGACTCCATGGGGCCGTTCAGCTCGGGAAAAAGTAAAGGCGTTTACTTCTAAGCGCTTCACTTATAGCGAAGAGAAACGCTGCTTCCCCAACAACGTATAAGCTAGCATGCATCGCATTAGAATAGCCACGGCATTCTTCCACTGCACGCGAAACAATAACCGCTTTGGTTTTATTGCTCGAACTGCCAATAAGGCACATCTTGCCTCGTTTTACTGCTGTATCGGTGCGCCACGGAAACAAAGATGAAAGAGGCACTCGGCGTGTATACATAGGAAGTAAGTCGAGAACACCACAGTCGCGCGTTGTTGATTCGTTTCCCTAGTGTGGCTCGAACCGCCTCCCCGATACAAAAGTGAAGAAAGGGTCCGTGTGCAAAGCCAGCCCCACGGTTTCGATATCGATCGCATTCGATGTAGGCCAACGAGTATTATCCTGCGTGTGGTGGTGGTCACCTCGTGAATAAAAGAAGCCGTTCCTGCGTGCTCATGAAGCGAGCTGCCTTCAAAGGAACCTAGCTGCCACTGTCAGCACTATTCAGCAGAGAACACCCGCAGCCGGCCCTTCCGGCGCATTGCTCATTCCGGACTTTTGTTTATCTTCTCGGAACGGGAGGGGGGTGGAATAAATGCCAGATTCATATCGGCGTCCTTTTTCTTCCTGTTCGGTCAAGCAATATATGCTTATTTACTCACAAAAAGTACACGCATGGAATACTTATGCAGAATGAGATTCCATAGCGCATGGCTGAAAGCGGACAGTGCTTTCACTCAGTGTGATTCCCCGCGCTGCACATTCGCCCAACTAATGGCGGCACCTGTCGTGATTCAAGTGGAGAAGAGGTCCTAGCTGCATGTGCTGGAGCTTGTCTATTATGCGTGTTCATGTCAAGAGAGCCGAGTCTACACTTTTCACGTCATAGCGCAAGCAAACTGCATTTGAACACGATGTTTGCAGTAAGCGACTAGCCGCCATTAGTTGGTCCAGCTGCATAGCAGGAAAGCTAGCTTTACAATCATGAAAAAGGTGTATATAAAACTTCTGTTCCTTAAGTTACGGCGCAGCACCGCTAGCTAGGGCACCAAAACAAATATGGCGGCACCCGTCCGGCACAGTCCGGCTCACTCAGCATTGGTGACGCTGACGCATGCAGCCTCCTTATGTGGGTTACGAAATTTTGCCCCACCCATATCCACCTGACCTCGCACCAAGTGACTTCTTCCTCCTTCCTCACATGAAGAGCACATTGCGCGGGAAGCATTTTCGGGACGACGAAGTCATCGCTCAAGTCAAGCTCTATCTGAATTACCAAAATGAATAGTTTGCTACGATGGCCTGCGACAGCTCATGCATCGTTGGTAGAAGCGTGTGACTGTGGGATGAGATTATGTACAGAGAGAACAAACTCCCGCTCTAATTTCATTTCCTTGTCTTTCTTTCCTCGTGTGAACAATACGAGCTTTATGAACGCCCCTCGTACACCGGGTGTTTCAAGAAATGTGTCCAATATTATTAAACAATATCAGAAAGGAGGTACTTGCGCGCTATCTACGGCGTTACATTTACTGTGGCAGAAAGCATCTTAAGATGCGTACAAAGAAAGACGGCCACTGGTAATTACTGTAGAGCGATGAGATCTGGCTAACTTAGCTGGCGAAACCGAAACCATACACTCCCAAAACGCCCCGAATGACGACACTGCTTCCTTCACATTGGAGGGAGGAGGATAGGCGAGCGTCGTTATCAACCATCAGTCTAGGTACTTCGTGTCGTAGGTGTACGGGCTGCACTAGCCATTGTAAGATGCATGACGTAAGTAGACTAATGGTTGCAGACGAACAACACTGCAGTCGCTGACTGGTGTCTCTGTCTTTGATACTGAGGATGGTGGCTACCATGCGTGACACGTATTCCACAGCCGAATACGTAGACATGGCGATCGCTTATGTACAAGCCCAAGGTGATTTGCATTCATCTACAAGCTTGTATTGTACTCGGCGCCAAGGCAGTCCCAATTTACCGCGCAAGGTATTTGTGAGAACATTCAAGCGTTTCTGTTCAACCGGATCTGTAAACGTGCGTCGAGACGGTAAAAGAAGTGACGTTGCAGTGAATGGAGTCTTTGACATTGATCTCCTCGCCTTCGTCTCGCTAAGTCCTGAAGCCAGCGTCCGGGTAATGGCACAAGCAACCGGAGCGAGTTCGTCGAAAGTTTGCAGGACACTTTCTAGCCACAAGTATCAACCGTACCATATTTTATTGCACCAAGAACTGTCCGACAATGAGCACCGGCGGCATCTGGATTTTGCAACTGGTGCCTTCATCCATCGGGATGAAAACCCCGAATTCCTGGAACAATGTTCTGTGGACGGACGAAGCACAATTCTGTCAAAACATCTTAGAAACTTACGCGCGAACTATTACAGGGACAAAGAGGGAGGGAATGACGCCTTCTCTTTGTCTCTATCATAGTACCCGCTTGAAGTTTCTAAGATGTATATGTACCAACTAGCTCGCCTTTAGATCTTGCTTCTCTCGAAACGGTAACGTTAACCTTACAAACACCAGGTTCGGTGGTCAGCAAACGTATTGGTGCGGCATTCTTCAAGGTCACGTAGTCGGCCCATACTTTGTTGTGGGAACAGTGCGAGCACATACTAATTGGTGTTGTGTCCGAGTTTGTGAAGGAGCTGCCCCTGAGCACGCTTGGTGAAAATCTGGTTTCAACAAGACGGAGCCCCAACTTGCGCATCTTCAGGTGCCATAGGAATTTCTCAACAAGAACTTTCTTAACCTGGGGATAGGACGTGACGGCCCAGTTGGTTGGCCAGCAAGATCGCCAGATTTGTCCTCACTTGATTTATTCTTCGGGGGGGTACGTATAGGATGAAGTCTACTGGTCGGAGCCCGCTAATCTTGACGAAGATAAGCAGAGAATAAGAACTGGGATTTATTATTATTATTATTTGGTTTGCATACATAAAAAAACACGAAGACACAGAGGAAATAGGGAGGGAACAGCTGATAACTGCCACCTAGAGGGGCACAACGCCTGCCTGCTCCTTCGGGAAGGGGAAACACAGAGGAAAGGAAGACATGAGGGAAGAAAAGGCGAGAGAGGAGAGGAAAGAGAAAAACACACAAACAAAACAAATAACACAGACGTAAACACAAATACGTAAACACAAATAAGTAGTCACATCAAATAATGTCTATAAGCGCGAGGCCAAATCTGTTTTCTTCACGAAAGTGAGTAGGGGTCGATGGGCCTGGTCACGCCTAGCAGCACATCCACCCGGGAACAGGCAATCGTCAAGTGTCCTGCACCTAAGTCCAATAAGTCCATATTCCTTCGTGAGCAGTGCTCGCTGCGCAACGAATGTTGGACACTCTATAATTATGTGTTCTAGTGTCTCGCAGGAGCCACACGACGAACATAACGGACTGTCCGCACGTCCTTGACGATATAATCGTTCGCGCACTGATACAGCACCAACTCTTAACTTATATAACAGGGCTATGTCCCGACGAGGCAATCCCCGACCACGAATACGAGGAGGGAACAATCCTCTTGCGACACGCTGGTCGGGGTGCTGCTTTAGAAGATGTCGGCGGATGAGCAGACGAGCATTGTCAAACAGGCATGAAATTTCTTGGCAGTCACACTCGTTGTGGGCACAACTTGAAGCGAGGTGATCGGCCTCTTCATTCCCCGGAATACCAACATGTGAAGGTATCCACTGGAATATGAGGGATACTCCACGAGTAATAAGTTTTGAGGCAGATTTAACGATGCTGCACATAATTGGGCCATCGGAGTCTGTTCTCAACAATCTGCGAAGGGCGGCACGAGAGTCTGTAAGTATGATAACCTTCGATGCTCCTAATTCTTCTTGTACGTATGTCAGAGCAACATCAATCGCAGCTAGTTCCGCAGTTGTTGAGGATGATGGATGCGGTATACGAAACACCCACCTGATGTTAGTCGCAGGGCAAAAGAAAGCTGCAGAGCCACCTTGGCCGCCATTGTGTACAGATGCGTCTGTAAAAACTTGAAGGTAATCGTGAAAATTTTCAAGTAGGTGCGACTGGGCCAACTGAAATAGTGCCGAAACAGGCTGGTCAGACTTTTTGAGTATTCCGGGAATGGAAAGATAAATGGGGAAAATGCTTTTGTTGCGCTCTTTCGGAGCTGTGAAGGAAGTGGAATTTTCTGGACTGCCAGCAATCGTGGTAAACAATGCCGCCATTTTCCCCATGCGAGAGTTCGGGCGCTGAGTGAGGCGATTAATAAGTGCATTACCGTCTGGTGCTCTGTACATGCGCTGGATATGGTGCAGTGCTCTTTGATCAGCCTGCAGCCTCAGGGGCAACTGGTGCGCTTCGGTGAGTAGAGGAACAGATTGCGCCTCGCGAGGTAAACCAAGTATGATTCGGAGTGCAACACGATGGTCTCGTTCCAGTTGAGACATCAAACTAGGCACGTTCAAAACAGGCACGTTCAAAACAGGCAAAGCGTACATCAATCCAGAGAGCACAGCTGACTGATATACTTGTAGCGCTGTCGTCTGGTCGCAGCCAGCGCCCCTAGCAGTCAAGGCGGCTACATATTTCAGGAGTGACTGTGATTTCCGCCTCACGGAGATAATAGCAGGGCGCCAAGACAGGCGGTCATCGATAATTACGCTCAGGTAACGATGTTGTTTTACCCACTCTATTGGTGTGTCTCCGATGTACAGCCGGCTCATGCTTCTTCGAGCACGTTGCCTTGGATGATAAGCAATGGCGGCTGACTTCGCAGGTGAAATCTGAAGACCAACTTCTTCTAGGTATTCTGTAGTCGTATCCAGCGCTCTCTGCAAAATTCCTCGAAGACGTGGACCCTGCTGTGAAGGACCACTGATCCACAGTGCGATGTCGTCAGCATAGATGGCTATGCTTATTGGGAACTCATATTCTTGAGGTAATCGGCTCGGCAGCCCAGCAAGCACGCTGTTGAAGAGAAGCGGCGATAAAACGCTGCCTTGAGGGACACCGCACGTAAGAGTGCGCGATTCACTCGTTACTCCTCCAACGAGTACTTTCATTTTGCTCTCCGATAGAAAGTTACGCACAAAATTAAGCAGCCGACCCGAAATTCCCGCAGTCACAAGTGCGAGAACAATCGCCTCATGTGGCACCGAATCAAAGGCTTGTTGTACGTCCAGGAATAGCACGTATGCAGAGTGTCTGTTTGCTCGAGCAGCCTCAAGCGATGACGCGAGATCTGCGATGCTATCGATGGTTGAACGATGCCGACGAAAGCCGCTCATAACATCAGGGAAAAATTTCAACTCCTGTAGTCTGCAATCTAGGCGAATCAGTACCATTCGCTCCATCAGTTTGAAATTGGCCTGTATGACTTCAGGAGTTTTGCAGGGCGCCCGGGCTTTAAGATTGGTTTCACGATAGATGATTTCCATTCAACAGGGATCAGAGATGTTTCCCACACTTTGTTATATTCATCCAAAATGTGCTGATGGAAGGCTTCATCGATGTTTCGTAAGGCTTGGTACGTAATACCGTCTTCACCTGGGGCAGTGCGGCGATATGATATGCACAGTGCGTGGCGCAACTCTTCGAGAGTAAAATCTGCCTCATCCATCCGACAGGCAGGGCCATAGTGAAACGTTGTGGTATCGCGACTTATTAGGGAATCAAGGTCACCGTTTGCGTTGTCTCTTGACATAGGAGAAGCAAAGAGGTCGGCGAACTCTTCCGCGAGAATTTTCGGAGCCCGTCCGGTCGTTATGCACAAAGCTGCAATTGGATTCCTGCAGATATCAGGAGTTCGGAGAGCTTTCAGTATGCGCCATACATTTCCAAAGCCGCTTGCCATATGCAGTGAACTACACAGTGCAGCCCAGCTCTTTCGACGGAGTTGTTTTGTGTGTCGTCGTATGGCTGCATCTAAGCGGTCTGATCTCCTTTTAGAGCGCTGGGCCCTCCTGTAGGCGCGGCGTCGACAGGCACGTAGCCTCAAAAGCTTAAGATCTGGGTTTGGCTTATTGAAGCTTCTCACTCGTCGAACTGTAGCTTGTTGTAAACACTCGCTCACCAGTTTGAACAGCTTGTCGTGTGATGGCGCCTCGGAAAGCAGCTGACGGAACTTGTCCCAGTTTGTCACTCTGTAGACGGCTGTCTGACGGCTGAGAGTATGTTCCGGAGCCAACCAAATTGGTAGGTGATCCGAGCCCCATGGGTCGGCTTCACATGACCAGGCAAGGCACAGATCTCTGGTTGATATCGCAAGGTCGATGGTAGAATTTTTCTTGCCCTTGCCGACAAATGTGGGTGAACCGTCATTGAGCGTTTGGAGATCATGCTTAATAATCAGTTCATTGATCTCCACCCCACGACTGTCTTGTTGACGAGAACACCAGCGAGGATGGTGAGCATTGAAGTCCCCGCACAGAACAAATGAAGGACCACACCGAGAGACTAAGCACTCCAGTAACGTGGTGTCTGAAGATCGCGTGGGTCGAAAATATATGCTTGCCACGGTCGTAGTTGTGTCTCTAAGACTTATAGCAGCAGCCGTACATTCAAAATTCTCATCACAGATATCACCCGTTTCAATAACTGAGAAATGTAGATCAGCTCGTACATATAAGGAAGCTTTTGAAGGATTTCGGGAATGCGAGGCGTCCGTGCATTGGAAGGACCTACATGTCGGCACTGTGCATTGTGCGTTGCTGTGAACGCCAACGAAACCAGGAAGTCTCAGTTCGTCTTTGGTTACATTGCTTTCTTGAAGTGCTATAACATCTGGCGGGGTGTTCATTGCGAGGAGCCTTAGGACCAGATCAGCATGTCGCGGCCGTAATGATCGGACATTCCACTGCAGCACGAAGGGGCGGGGCTTCCGACTGTTCATACTGCTTTTAGCGAAGGCCGTCGAGAACTGGAACGAGCGCTTCCAAAAGTTGTCCTGCGGCTAGTGCTGCTGGTGTCTGGCGACCGGCAATCAGTGATCTAACGACATTGATAAGCATCTGAAGTAGGTTGATGAGCTTGGCATCGACAGAGACCGTTTTGTTTGCACAGTTTTCCACTGTAGGCGGGGCCTTAGTAGAAGCTGGTTCCGACACTTTGTGAGAAGCGATCTTTTCAGAGACGGGTTCCGACGTTTTCGATGGAAGCGCCGGCCACGATGTCGCCGAGAGGAAGTTCCGCTTCTGCCCTTCTTTCTGACGTACGCTATCAGTAATATAATTCGAACGTGCAGGTATATTGGTTTTGCCGTCTGCAGCCGATGGACGGGTACTGCGGTTACGTGCCTTCTCTCCCGATGCCTTCTCTTTGGCTTTTTCTTTCAGAACCTTAAGTTTTTTCTTCAGGGTGGGACATTCCTTGTCTGTTGCCAAGTGCTCGCCGTTACAGTTAGGGCATCGAGACGTCGAGCTGTCGCAAGAATTCACGTTGTGATTTCCGCCACATTTGGCACAGACCACAACACTTGGGCAGAAACCCTATACGTGTCCAAGCTTCAGGCATTTACGGCACTGTAGAGGCCTTGGCACGAAAGGTCGAACTGGGTATCGAACTTAAGCGGCCTTTATATGAGTTGGAAGCTTTTCACAGTCGAATTGAATCTTCACACACTTTGACGAGCCGAGCCTCCGGACGCTGATGATCTTGCATGGAGGCGTGCAGACGATAAGACTTTTCAGAACGTCATCCTGAAGTTCTAGGTCGACGTCGGATATAACACCAGCTGTTACAGCTGTTACCCTCGTGCTGACACCACAAAGTTGCGATAAACCAAGCAGGGTTTGCACCGTCTTCTCATCTGTTGTGTCAACAGCTATGATATTCTTCCGTGGGTTCACTCGAACTTCTTGAACGAGACCAGGGGCCAGGTTGAAGAAAAACTCATGCAGCTTCTGCTTGGAAATAGCATTGAGGCTTACCGTCACGTCGACAGGCACGTAGGCTACGGTCGTGGTCATGATGCTGCTGTATATGACAGTTTCTTCGCTTGAAGACGATGTGGACGACTTCTGTCTTGAACGACGATGCTTAGCAGGTATGAAGGCTTCCGAGTCATCCGACCTAACATCAGACTCGGAATCAGGAGCTTCCGACGCTACTGAAGAGCTGAGGCGCTTTCTTGCAGCGGGAGGTCTGTCCCTGCCAGAAGACGGTTCCACCACCGTGCCTTCCATTGCAAGCTTTGCAGGGAGGGTATCCCAGCAAAGCAGGAGTCTTGAGGGCCAGTAGAAACAGCGCTGGTTGTTGCTGATGCACGAAGAAGCACAAAATAGAACAAAAACTTCAGCACTAAGAGAAACACCATCCGAAGCCACTGGGATTGCTAATGTGCCGGAAGCCATGCATTTAACGGTTGTGTATAACGTGGAGAGTCGTGTACAAATGTGCATTTCCTGCCGAATGAAAATATTTTCAGCACTCAATGTAAGCTTTCTTCTCTCCTGAGCAACGTAGTGCTAAACCATTCCTACTTGTTAATCGTAAAAAATCCCAGCCCTGACAGCAGCAGTTCATTAAAGCAATCTTTATGACCGGCTTTTCTTTTCTTCTAAAAATTCGGTTTACTGAATCCACAAGCGCAATCAGTGCTGGATTAGCATTCTCAGAAAAACGCTTGGAGGGACACATTTTTTTCGCGTCGATCTACCATGCTGCGGGAAAAGCGTTGCGTTGAATTCACCTATTTGACTCAACTCTCTATATACACTGGCTAAAAATTTCAGTATTTTAATTTCTATAATTACTTGCACAATTTATTTTTGCAGGCATATTAAGATGATGTCTGCCACAGTAAAGGTTACGCCGTAGGTAGCGCGCAAATGCTTCCTTTCAGGTACTTTTTTTAATAATATTGGACACATTTCTTGAAACACCCGGTATATATTAACATGTGTGTTTTATAGCGTTCTTGGAGACGGGATGGGAGCTTGACGAAAACCGCATGGATGAATCGACTCTAAAACGGTACGGCCGATTTTTCTTGTTCATTGCATAGACAATCCAATCATCCGTGCATACTTCATATGTGTATAAATCGATTGATATAACTCAGCGGTTCGGTTTCATACATGTTGAAATGTTGGCTTACTTTTTTGCAGTTTCTTATAGTTCTCAAGAAGCTTCATTTTTTCCGTTAATATTCCTTTAAGATTACCTTTTACTGAGTTTTATTAGCGAATAATATTTTTTTAATTATCACTGCGCTGACGGCCAGGACGTCGGTTACTAGCTCTTTGATTCTTCCACATAGAAGAAAAATGTTCTAATTTCTTCCCTCTGTTGAACACTAAATAAAGAAAACGAGAGGGGAAAAAAGAAGTTATGGAAACTGATAAATAAGTACCTAAATAAGACGTGATACTGATGAAGTGTCAAAGTGTAACTTAGCGTTTCCCTTTACGATGTTCCTTTAGGCAGACCGCACCGATGGATGCTAAAATGAAGTCACATAATTACTCGGTAGTATAATGTCATGAGCGAATAAAACAAAAGAAGAAGATACAGACAACGCAGCCAGTATGGAAGCCTCGTTTCGATTACGCAATAGCTGCTTCCGAGTTCTCAGTCATAATTAAGGGGAACGCCTGTTCTTGCCAGGTACCAATAAAGAGCCCGTCTTAATGGCGGCTAATTTAGGAATTCGAGCAACGTTTCATATGCGCATCTCCGACACTGAACGTTAATACGCTAACAACGAGCGACTCTAATTTTAAGCCGCTAAGCGCTATCTCGTTAAGCCTTTCCTCGGCGAGTTGCTGGGTGACGTGCATAACGGCCCATTGGCTTCTGCTTTTCCGGTTGCGTTTGGAAAGCGTCCACTTACTATGCAAAGCTGAGTTCGTAACTTCGCTAATGATGAAATATGGAGTGCATGGGTAAGAGACGAAGAGTCTGGGGATCACTGAAGAAGAGATTAAAAGTGTCTGGCGCAGCAATCAGAAGTGAGTCGGGAATTTATGGGTATGCATCGCAAACACAGTCATGATGCTACTAATGACACTGTCGGGAATACTATAACCCGCGCATTCTGATGATAAATCAGCGCCTAAGTTTACAAACATAAGCATCTTTTAATATTTTTGTTTCGTTTGGTTAATTCGTTTTTTTGCGTATATTTTGGTTTACTTAGTGCGTTGTTTGTTCATTGAATGTGCTTATGTATGTATGGCGAAATGGGCTGGTGGATTTATTTGACTATGTACTTGTATAGCTAGCTCTAGTGTAACGCTATACCTCGCTATATGTACGCAACTATTAGACAATAAAATTACGGTATTTTGCACCGGCACTTAGCAACAGGAAAATGTTTTCCGCTCTTCCTTGCTTATTTCCTTTGAACGCGCACAGCTTCGAAATACACTGATCACGAAAAGGCCGCTTTTCGCTTTAATTACTCGGTATGTTGCATGCGGTGGCATGTTTCGTACATATTGCCACGCGTGTTATTTTGAAGTGCTTTGTTTAACCCCGCAAAGACTGTGAGCAACGCTTGCCGCAGGTCGCGCCTCAGTGTTCGAGAAGCTTCACGTTTGTAGTAGATCGTTTTCTTAACATCGCGCACAGCACGCGAACACTCAAGATTATTCCAGAGCTTGTGCGACGACCAGTGATAAGCCTAGAATGTTCTACGCGTGATGTATAAAAGCCGGCGCGCTCCAACGATGATCAGTTGATCGACGGCCGACGCTCTGTTCGCCGCTATCAGTGCCAGCGTCTATTGCTGTAATCTCACCTTCCGTTTACCGGCCACAAGTTCGGCCCAAATAAAGAGTTTCATCTTGGGACTATACGGCCTACTGCCTTCGTCAACGTCACGACCACGTGACAATATTGCGATTGACGTACACTGGGCGCTGAAGTTGTGTGGTAGACGTCATCATCATCATCATAATCATCATCATCAACAACATCATCAGCTTGACTACGCCCACTGCAGAGCAAAGGCCTCTCCCATGTTCCGCCAATCAACCTGGTCCTGTGCTTTCTGCTGCCACGTTGTACCTGCAAACTTTTTAATCTCATCTTCCCACCTAATTTTCTGTCTCCCCCCTCACGTATTTGCCTTCTCTTGGAATCCAGTCAGTTGCCCTTAATGACCAGCGGTTATCCTGCCTACATGCTACGTGCCCGGCCCATGTCCAGTAGATGTACCACTTGCCAAATATATCCTGGACTCATTAACACCATTCTCTCTCGGAAGTGTTGACGTGCGGAAGAAAATACCATAGATTGATTCGCGATAAAACGTGGGATAAATATCTTCAATACTTATACGAGTGAAATGGCTTCGACTGATTGTCGAACTCTATATTGTTTCGAGAAATTCCGGGACGCTGCAGCGAGATGTTGGATGGGCACTGGTAGGTGTATCTTAACTTTTCGCTTCTAGTTATGCCTGCTTTTTAAAAATACTTTGTGTGGAACAGGCCTTTCACCCTGTTTTATTTATATTATTGCGCGTTTCTTCTGTTTGTTTATTTGTTTGTTTGTTTCTTTGTTTGCTTGCGTGCTTGATTGTTTGTTTGTTAACAAAGTGATCTTTTAGTCGACCTTGAAAGTGACAAAGAATATATGCTTCTTGCCAAATGTTACCGAACATTTGCGGCACGGAAAAGCAATGGAGCTTGTATTTCTCTCCTTATTTGCCCCGAGGAAGTTATTATGCGCGGAAATGTTACCATGCGCTGATTACTGTTGATCTACTAGTGTTAGCGACGTTATTATTACTTTAGGTCAAGTTTTATGCCTTTATCTTTGTGTCATATATGTGCATGTATCTTTTATTTTGCCCCAGTGCCCCCCCCCCCCAAAAAAAAAACGAAAACGAATGGATCTAAGTGAAATAGCTAGGTGGTTCCGTATTAAACAATCAAAGTGACTAAGTATACAGGGTGTTTCACGTAAGTATATCCAAATATGAAAAAAAACAACAAAAAAGACAAGTTGTTAACCACTGCTGAATGAAATAAAAAATTTATGGTTTACTGTCAGGTCGTGCTCGTTATGGTATTGTTTATATGAGGTGAATTGGTTAATTAAATCAGGTGAATTATGAGATTTTTAATATTCACTTTAGGGCCAACTGCGCTTCGACACATCCTCCAGCGCATTTAAAAACAACCGATACAATTTTTTAGCAGCGTACATGCTGCGTAGTTAATATTTTCGGGCTTTCAAAGAAATCCCGCAATATCTGAAATAAGACTGCATTGGCAGACTGTTAAAAAATAAGAATAAAGCGAATAATGTATTTAGCAGCAGGTTACAAAAGACATATTACAATAAACAGATGGACGACAACTATATAGAGGCCCAGGTAATATATGGGATTCAAATGAAGGACAGTAAAGAGAGCACTTGGGCGCACATTCAAATTATCATGAAAAGAACTTGTCGAATAATTCAGCAGGAAGAACGAAGACACACTGCGTTAAAATATTTCCTGTTACGTAAATGCTTCTACTATTGCATCTAACAACGGCACCGTTAGTGTGATGGTTGTTAGAATCTTATTCCCATGTAACTCAATGTCATCGCGTGTAAGTCATGGTTACATCCACCAGATCGTTCAAACCGCTGACGAATGAAAGCCGCAAGACACAAAACAGCCCCATTCTTGCATTTTTGAGACTTTCGCAACGAAGCACTACGCACTGTAGCGGCACCAGAATTTTGAGTGAGAGACGCCGCACGCATTAGAGTACGCAGCACAGTACGGTGGCTACGAACAAGTGCCATGGTACCGAAACAAATAGAAAGAATGAAAACAGCGATAAAACAAAAAGTAGGATGCGCGTAGACGTCCGAGCGCTTATTTTTGTCGAGATGGCTCAAGCGCCATCACGTGACTCTGCTCCACCAATAGGGACGCACCGACCTCATCGCCTGTGCTCGCTGCAGGAGCGCTCTGGCGGAAGTGCACAAGAATGTCATTGTCGTATAGTTTTATTCAGGTGGTTTAGTGACGGCAATATCAGCTTGAGAACCGGAATTCAGGTCCACGTTTGCAGTTTCGCACGATGGTGTTTCTACAGCAGTATCTTGTATCTTAAGATACACGATACATTATTGAACGTATCGGAAATACAGATACAGATACTAATTTTGCGAGACGTTTCGTGATACAGATACAAGATACCGAAAGAGTATCAAGATAGTATCTACGCTACATGTATCTTCGATACTACCCAGCACTGATGTAAATATTCACATCAATTTGGACATTAATTTTTCCCACGGGTCTAACGATTCCTTAGATGGCAATCTTAAATTCTGCTTGCCATGGAAAAATTGTTTCTTTTTTTCCATAATTGAGGTGGTCTGCATGTTATTAAGGTTTGATACAAAACATATATAAATTGATTTCGTGAACTGGGACGCGCCTCAACCAAATAGCTTCATTGGGAGGCAAGTTTTTGTCATATCTACGCGTGTACCTCTTATCACGCCCGTTGTATCTCAACGGTGTTAACCTTTCTCATAACGAAAATCTCTTGCTTTGAATGTCCCGCTTCTAACATGACAGAACACGGGACGAAACACCGCCAGAGCGTGCCTTTGGTTTAATATGAGCTCGCTAATGAACTGGGTCATTTGCTATAAAAGTTAAAACTTTTTGTTTGCACTCTACATTGTTGTGTGCGTGTGAGCGCGTGTACGCGTTTAATAATAACCAATAGGTTCAAACATCTTCCCGTTTTCAGGTAAAAAAAAGTGGATGAGTGTGATCTACAAGATTGCATATTCTAGCGATGTTACGTTGACTTTTAGCCATTTCTAAACTTTGTTAGGGTAAGGTGGGGCAAAATGAGACAAAAATTTTAAAATAGTGAATATTTATTTTTATTTCACTCTTTACCCTTAAACGTCAATGCAGAAACTTTCATTTGGGTACAAGGTATGTGCTACATAAATATGACCACGTTGCCACTGTCAGAAAGTTTATTTTAAAAAGAAATAACAAATGCACCAGATGTCTCATTTTGCCCCAACCTGCGCGGCAAAACGAGACAGTGTGAAAAAAAAATTTAAACCTTCAGTTTTTACAGTAGAAGCACTTGAAATTAAACTCCGTGGGCCCTCACGCAGCCTTTATGACCCCACTCCTTGCACTCCACGCATTGAATCCAGACAGAATCCGGTGCTGTTTTGCTCCAAAACTCCTTGCAGATCAAGCACCACCAGTCTTTCTTTGTGCTATTGTTGTATTTTGTGGAAAGCTTGCACTTCATTGGATTATTCAACGATTGGACGCTAGATATGTTCTGACGCCTCTTCTTCGCCTCCTTTTGCCGTTTTGGTGCAGAACTGCATGTGCGTTTCGTGGCTTTCAGCTTCGTCAGCCGGGCTTCGTGAGGCGATGAATTTAAAACTGCTAGATTCGAATTTTCTAGCGCTTCTTTTTTTAATTTGGTATTGGAGGTAAACTCGATGTCCGAGACGTGTTTGTGAATGGAGTGACTTGGAGATTCTTCTAATTTTGCGTTCACCTCTTGAGAGCATCCTTGGAAACGCGGAAAAACCTCGATGCAGCGCGAATGGAGTGAGTGTCCTGAACAGCAATCAGTGCTTTGTCACGTCGTTTTCCTCCCAGGAAGCTCTATATGATATTCTCTTGTGCGTTCAAACCCTCCTAAACAATAAAATATAATATATAATGAGTGTAAGTAAATGGTTCACTTAATAAGACACTCTCTAAGGCAATTCAATGCCCTTTTGTCGCGTTTTGCCCCCCCCTCACATGCCCAAATTAAAAAAAAATTCCGCTTTGGCCCCGCGCACCAAATGAACTAAAATTTTGGTGGTATGTAGCTAGTAGTATAAAGTAACAATATAAATACTTACTTTGTTGTTCTGACGCCAGAGTAGCTTCATGCACGGATCCGAAAATTTGGCCGAGAAGAATTTCGCCCCTTTTTGACGGGTCACGAACGCACTGACACCAGCCGCGTAATTTTTCCCACGCGAACGCTGTGAGCAATCACCAACTTTTACACATAAAAAGGTGGACAACTACCAGCACCTCTCTATGAAATTTAAAAACAAAGAAAAGTGCTTTCTGTATTAGCTATAGAGGTCGGCAAAGCCAAAATGTCGCGTTTTGCCCCGTGTCTCATTTTGCCCCGCCTTACCCTATATCAATTAAGACAAATCATTGAGTAATTTTAGTGCATGAACAGACTGACGGTTGAAATTTTATCGTATGTAAATAATTTTTTCTTTCCTGCACGAGATGTCTTCTTCGGTTCTACTTCTACCAATTAGTCAGCTCCACTGCAGACATTGTCCTATTGCGGCAGAGCAAGCTTTACAAGACGATGGACAATTGTAAACACTCAAACTACGTTAGTTCACGTATGGAATAACCGCTTCCGCTTGCTTTCTGGAAGACATTGCTAATTGCGGCAGGGGGGCAATGCACCGATTTTTTTTTAACATGACGGTGTTTAATGTCGGGGTCCACCACTGCTCCACTGACCTATTTCCGTCACGGATATGACGTTGTAAAATATATACTAACACATCGCAAAGAAACAACTAGAAGTACAAGTTCCGTCACTGGGAGTCGAACCTACGACCACTCGCTCCGTAGCGCGCGGCGCCAAACGACTCGGTCGCAAAAGACACGTTCTCCAGCATACTAATGGCGAGCTATTTATATACACCAATAACCGTTGGCGGTACTCACGGTTCGGTGATTTCTGCGTGTTTTCGTTATCTCTAGCGAGATGGCGCGACAGGCTCGAAGGGCGCGCTTTAAAGATAGTGGCCCCACGCGTTGCCACGCACGCGCGCTTATCTCGTGATGGCGGTGGTTTGTGCGTCTCGTGCTCTCACCGCAAGTTTGCATTGGAGTTACAAAGAGCACGAAGGTCACTTCGCTCACTGCAGCGACCGCTTTTGCGAAAGGAGCGTGCCGTTCACACGAAAAGGGACAACTGTGACAGATGTTCACGCTCATTCTGTGTATACTTGTACGTTGGTTTAGTGCGTTCTCCTTTGAATTTGAGCAGCGCGCTTTAAGTGTGTCGAGCTGTGAGAGTTGTTAATTCGCGCTAGACCTGTGTATGTTCTTTCCGTGCGTCCTTTCTACTTCAACAGCGCGTTGCATGTTTCGAGCTGCTTGTCAATCTTCGCGTGACATTACAATTTGTTGCTATAGCATTCATTCCTTTGACCTTGTGGCGAAACAATGCACAATAAACCTTCAACTACCTCTGTGAAGACACGTTTTACTTTCGTGTTCTTCCGATTCCTATGACAGTGGGATCAGCCATGTTTTTTGTTTCTGCAGGACGATCGTTATCTCAAAAGTAAGAGCTCTTTACGTACCTCTTATGAGCCCCCCATTACTACACTGTAGTGGCAGCTCATTAGAATCACAGCATACATTGTATTTTTTGTACGGATGGCATGCCGCTATAACGGAAACAATTTGCCATAGTTATAACACAACCAGAACAATTTACTACGATTTGTTAACTGAAATCACCGTAGTTACGTGTGTCGGTAAAGCAGGGTATAAATGTTGACAGCTATGTATCATTTAGAAAATGTAGGGTTTTTCCTTGCTATTAACAATTGTTATACTTTATACATTATCCGCTTTTCTATCGTTTGTTTGAACGCATGCTGCGAAAACATTGGCTAAAATTTATTTGAGCTTACCCTGTCGAAAAGCTGTGTTTAATCTCTTTATGTTGGACTGCGTGCACAGCAATACTTTACATCACAACAGCAACGTTATAATCTTTTTTTCTTTTTTTTTTAAACTTTCATGGCTATCACTTCTTAAACTGAATTCATTGCCTTTTTCGGTTCGATTTGGTCGAAGAAGAACATAAGACGTGTTTTATATATGTGAGTACATTCTGACACTATGGTCATTGCTGCTTGCTTCACACTCCACCATGACAACTCGCCTTTTTTTTTTTTAATTAAATGTATATAAGGAGAAGTTGGTGCCAATGCGTGGCGCCGGCTACTCCTCTGCTCTTGCACAACAGTTGTCGTCGCATAGTAAAAAACAAGCACAAACTAGGTTATACAAAGACACATAGTACAACTCTCACACACTGAGTCCAAGTTCCTCAATACAAAAATGTGTCCACGCTACACAAAAGTTGACAAAACACAAGTAATCACGGAATTGAAATGTCCATACAAAACATGAAAGTTCACTAAAATGTCAAATCCGATCATGATTCTTGGAAGCAGTCTCTTAAATGTTACACTGTAACAGAAACAATTAGGCTTTCACAAAGAATTATTTGCCAAAATAAAACACAAGAATATTGTAGCGAAACATACCGGTGAACAATAACGCGAACACATTTTTTTTTGTGTGTGATTTAGTACTTTTGTGATATTTCTGATTCCTCCAAAAATTCAACTATTGCACGCGCAGCAATGCTTTGGAAGTTTCCTCTTGGCCATGGCCCCAAGATTTTTGCTACTGATGGGGGCCGCTTATCCAAACAATTTAGTTTTGTTTTCTGGCTGCTCCTTTATATAGAAGCATATCGTGCAGCGAGCATCTAAGTAAGCGTAAAGCCCACTTAGGCACTTTATGTGTTAAGTTCTCAGCAACATGGCTAAGACGCGCTGGTCTGTTTTCGCTCGATGGATAGTGGGGTGTCATGTGTCAACCTTCTTGAAACGTTTAGGAAGGATCTTCTTAGTCCAAAACTTAAGTGCTGTCACTCGAGCGTTTCCAGTCAACAAAATGTCTCGCATGGCTTATTGAGAGCTTACACATAAAGTACTTGCCATCCGTCCAGACACATGACATTTCAATGTGGGGTATCTAGCCTCAGGATCAGGAGCGTGATGGTTTAAGCAGGACTTGGCTTTTAGAGGAGAAAATGTCAGCTTCACTAAGATATTTACACGTATCGTATAAAAATATGTACCGGTTGGACTGCCTAAGTTTAACCTCGCAAACATTTTCACGCTGTTCTGTCAGCAAAGCTGCTGGCGTCGGTTTATTTGGCGCACTTTACTTTTTGTTGATGTATATTTTAGATGGCGAAGTTTATCAAAATGTTTTTGAACGTTTCAGATGTTGAAAAACGCTCTTTGGCTTTATGTAAAAAGAAGTGCTTAGTCGAAAAAACAATTGTTCTCTTCTGAGAAGACGCGTTTTTTTTATTTTGTTTGTTGTGTAGAGTGGCCGTGCCGATATTGATTTTTTTTCATAGCGTGTGTGTGGGATGGGAACGGTGTGGGGAGGAGTCGTAGTAGTGGGAACTGTGAATAAATTTCGCGCGTGTTAAGTACATCCCATTTCGATACAACACCACACGTATGGCGAATCTTTCATTCCTCGCGATCTTACTTTTCATTCAGATTTTGTTGACTTTTCGTCATTTTCCCTCGTGCCCTTGGATTTTCTTTTAATGATTATAATAGCCAGCGCTTATGGTGCTTTTTAAAACATTTCCTTTTCAGGCTGTCATCATCTTTTACGGCAAGAAAGACAGCTGGATAGTAAAGAGGAGCTGTACTGGTTTGTTGAAAGTTCGGAATCTTGAAATGTAGCTTAAGAAATTATACATTCAGCGAGCATTTTTTTTTTTGTTAGACACAGTCATATAACGCGAACAGATAAGCCTAGTAAACATCATGAAATCAGAAGCGGCTCTATTTGTTGTTTATATTTCAAGCGCGGTTATTATATAAATGAAGAAGTAATTGAAGTCGATGAAAAGAAACAACTCGCCGCAGGTGGGGACCGAAGCCACAACTTTAGCATTACGTGGAGGTTGTAAAATCGAAGGTTATAGAGAAGCATTCTCGATGCACACATAATCTGTACCATCGCGTAAATTGCGCTTCCACAAAAAAAAAAAGAAAAAAAAGGAAGGGGTCATTTATTACGGTTCATAAATGAGTATTGGTGGATTTTGCTAACTATACTATGGGTGCCTACTTTATCGTCACTTCATTAAGAACTGATGGTCACAACGCTGTTTATGGTAACTTTTGTTATCGAGTTCACTTGCGAGCACCCGCATGAACAGTATTATCTATGAAAAAAATGAAGTGTAGAGAGAACTCGCCTGTACACATATATGGTAACCGAGACTCGAGCGATTTGTTTCCGAGTAAAGCAGGAAACGCAGATGTCTCAATCTCGGGCAGGGCAGTGCCGACCTTCAAGCGGCTACACAAACAAGGTCCGACGTATCCAGACCACACCAACACTTGAGCGAGGCCGCTTTTATTTATTTGTTTTCGTGCATCTTCGTCGGCCCCTGACAAAGATGGGGGCGATAAGCATTCGCGCGTCGCCCGACGACTCACTTTGCGTTCCCCTGGCGTCCCGCGTGGTGCCGGGTTCACTCAAGCAAGACCAAGTAGTGGGAAGATGTGGCTGGGCTGCGATGCGGCGAAGCTTGGAGAGATCCCGCTTGTTTACACGCTCGCCTGACATCACACGCTGCGGTAGTGCGCCGAAGCGGGCTCTTTCATCCGGTGCACTGTATCCGCCCATTCTGGGAGACGGGGGAGCTGCTCGGGCATCGTTCACGTTCCCCCCCCGCTCGCTAGCTCCTTTCGCAGCCCGGACGGCACCCGTGGCACCAAAGTAAATGCTTCCAGGGGACGCTTCAAAGCCTTCCTGCCGGTTATAGCTGCTGCTTTGGGTATCTCTCTTGCTTCCGTGCTTCTTCACGTGTTCCGCCTGTTCTTCCGATGTTTGCGTCCGCGACTATACCCAGCCTTGACAGTTTATTGAGATGAATGCCTTGCCTGCAGGTGTCGTTATATTCATCTCCATGGCTTGCGGGAAATGTGATTGGCATCAGTATACCCTTCATCGTGTTCGAGTAGTTCCAAAAAAAAAAAAAGAAAAGAAAGTAAAACATGATGGCACTAAGAAACCAGTAGCCAGCCAAGTGCTGGTCAAACGAATTGTTCTGTATCTTTTCCTGCCTCGCTCTTTCCGGAAATGGCCTCACGACGTTCTAATCATAAAAATTATGGGGCTCTACGTGCCATAGACACGATATGATTATGAGCCACGTCGAAATGGAGGGCTCCGGAAATTTCGATCATCTGCTGTTCCTTAACATGCACTGACATCGTAGAGTACACGGGACTCTACCTTTTCGCCTCCATCTAAATGCGACCGCCGCGGCTGGGTAGAGCACGCGAATTTCGAGTCAGAAGCCTAGCACCGTAAGCACTGTACCACCGCGCGAACAATGGTGCAAAAAGGTAAGATTTCACTGTGCTCTAAATTTAAAAAAAATTCAAGGTTCTCATCATTCTAAAGAGCTCTGGAGAGGAGCATATCCTCGGGAAAAAAAATAATACGGGCCGTATATTCTTGTGTTGTGCAAAGTACACTAAGTGGGTTAATGTTGGTTTTCGGCCGTCGTCTTATTAGTCTTGCGTTAATTCAAAGCACTTCAATGCATACTTCAGGTTTGCAAAACGCACGCTTTTGGTTGTACATGTAAAAATAATACAATACTTGTGTTTTAAACTTGTGTACACGGACGAGATGTCAATTAGTGATATAGCACGAGGGCACCGTTGTTCCTCATTAGGCATACCTGTTAGGCACGCCAGCTGTGATACGTTAGTTGGGATCGTTAGTGTCTGGCGTGTGAATGCTGATTCAACCATCGGCTGAGCTGTTCGCGCAGACACGCGCATGCGAACATTTAATAAAATTCTAATGGAACACTGGCGCGTGTGGGATGAATGTTACTGCGTTCAGTCTAGCGTTAAAATATTGTTTACGCATTCAATGTGTCTCTATTTCAATTTCGGCTGATCCTGTCATTGTCTTTAAAAAAAATCAAATGCTCAACAGTGAAACTTTCAGTAGACGATTCGTGTACCGATTCGCGTTTCAGTACGCGATTCGGCTGCTGTTGTACTTCTGGGAAAACAAAAGAGAAAGGGGAGTTTTCTTACAACAAAACACTGAAAGTCGCCGTTGCTTCAGTTCGTCGTCATGTCTCGGGGGATAATAATGATAATAATGTCTGGGGTTTTGCATGTTAAAACAACGATATTATTACGAGGCACACCGTAGTGGTGGGCTCCGGGAATTTGACATCTGGGTTGTTCTTTAACGAGCACTGACATTGCCAAATACACTAGCCGCCACCTAAATGCGATCGCCGCGGCCGGGATCGAACCCGCTACTTTTAGGGTCAGCAGTCGAGCACCGTAACCGAGACGGAGAATGTCTCAGGGAGACAAGAAAACAGAAGATTTTATAAGGGGAATGCCCGCGGGGCCATTCTAAATGTGTTCGTTGACTAGCAAGAATACCATATCTTTCCCGCTGCGTACAAAAGTTCTCAGAAACTGGTCGACATCTTTCCTGCTATGGCGAATCGTGTTTGTAATTTTTCCCGCTGAATTTTTTTTCTTTCAAAACTGAGGTCCTTTTTCAGAATAGATTAAAGGTGACTCGGAGGTAAGAAGATGAGCTGAGCATGCCCAAGGGTACCTAATGAATGAGCGTTTTAGCGCTAATTAGGGACCACAGGTCGCAGTCTCCTGATGCGCCTTGCTTTGCATGACTAATTAAGAACGGCCTCTCGAGTAATGTGATCTTAAGAAGAGAGCGGCTGCCAGCCGTCGCCCAGACTTTCTTAGAGCTGGAACGCTTTTCCGAGGAAAGGTTTCTTTAAGGAGCTCATTTTCGCGCCACAACCGTTGCCCACCTGCAAGTTCGCTATCATGGCCGACTAAAAAGGTCCACCGTTCTATTTGGGCGAGGACAAAGATCACTGAGCGCGTAACTCTGCCGCCTAATGCCTGCGAAAAAGAAGCCGCTTGCTCATCAGGATTCGTCCGATGAAGGACTCTGATGCAGTGCCTTAAAAATTGGGTGCGACTTAAGGCGCTACCATGTTCTTATCAAAGCACCATTGCTCGAATTGAACAGAAACAATAATCTATGACACCACTGACCTATTATTTTCTGAATAATAAATTAAATACCGCGGCATTTCTATGCGCTCTATGATGGTTTCGTTTGTGCGACTGACATTCGATGCAGGGCATGCTACTTCGAGCCCGGTTCTAACAGTCATTTGTTATCCTACCTGACTTGGCCGTAGCTTCAACCTTACTCGCAAACCTGACACCTCCAGTTCATCTTATAATGCGAAAGCCTTAGATGCCTCATGAAACGAGAAATTTGACCGTTGGCGGTGACCGTCCCGCGGCGTTGAAGACGAGTGATGCAAAAAATGGTGGTTGATCCCTCTGATATAGGAATCTGTATAACACACGAAAGTGAAACATATGTCTTCACAGAAGTAGTTGAATGTTTATTGCACATTGATATATAATATCTGTTGGTGTTTAGTGACTACAGCACCCTTAAACGTTGATGCACCCATGTTGGCGCATGGTGACACATCTCCATCACGACAGCCAACATCTCGCGACCGGGATACATTTTCTGGAGAGACTGCATTGCGCGCACCGGAGCATCGCGCAAATCACATGAACCAGAGGCGTTCGCAAACCGTGGAATGGGTTTTCACTACACCGTTTTGTGAAATCATGGTCCGCTGCAGCGAAGGGTGCATGATTTAGGGTCGGCGACCGTCCTGTAGATGTGCTTGGCCTGCGGCATCGTGTTAGCGAGCAGCGGTGGGTCGCTTCGGCGAACGTACGATCATTTCGGTCCTTCTTCGGTGTGTGTAAGACAACCAGTTTGGTCACGATGCGCTCAACTTCGGAAACGCGTGAGGAGGAGTTCTCAGCTTGAGCCGTGATCGCGCGCAGGCTTCCCGCTCCCCCCATGGCGTGTCCCTCGCTGCACCAAACCCACTTGCGCGACATTCGCCCTTCGACGCCGTTGTCTTTCGGCGGCGCTTAATGCAGCAGTTTTCGTAGTCGGTGCCGTCGCACTCGTATCAGTATACGGCGGAGAAACACCGTTGGTGCATATGGAAGCTGCACACGCTAGCACAACGCGAAAGACAAAGCACGTAACCGCGTCGTAGAAATCAGCGCGTATAGCGCATCGCAACTACAGCCCCTGTCCGTAGCCTCCGAAATTAACTTCACAAACATCGGAGCTGGTTGCGGAGGCCACGCTACACTGTGCTGAGTAGGGCCAACGCTACCTAGGTGGCGTTGGTAGGGCGCATTGATGCGAGCGTGCTTTCATTATGCTGGCATCGAGGCGCGTAGTGCTGAGCATGGAGGGAGGAATACTGAGTCTCGAGAAGCGTTCACTGTACTTCTCTTCTGCGCTCGTAGGTGGCGGCACTGCCCCCCACAAACCAAGAGCTCAGGTACATGGAGAAGGAGTGTGAGATATATAAGGCGCGTCTGAAGAGCTCTTCGCAAATGCCTTTGTGGCGGAGTCGGTTGAGCGCCCGGTTTCTATCGCTGCGGACCGAGAGGTCATGCGTTCGACTCCGGGGTCTACCAAATTTGTCAAAATTTTCCTTCTGATTTCTTTCTTTATATTCTGTTCATGTAAATTTTAAGAACGTCACATCCGTGACGGAAATACGTCAGTCAAGTCGTGGTGGACCCCGGCATAAAACACTTTCGTGTTAAAAAATTATCATGGGGTGACGTCACCATATGACGCCATCATGACATCACATTGCAAAAAGCTTGTGACGTCATCATGACGCGGCAAATTCTGTCGTGACGTCATGTGATGTAAGCCCACACGATGCCATTGCAGCACCCTCGTTTTGGGTGGCGAACAAAAGCGGTGAGCGTGTGACCTCAAGGTGAGAAGATGAAGACGGCTCTTGGCTGTGGCACGTGAAGCCATGGCTCGTGTTCCATGCTCCCTTATACATCGACAGAGACGAAAAAGAAGATGGCTTTCGCCTTCGAGTCGACTTAGGTGAATGCACAAGAGACCTTGTGAGTTTTCTACTTTTCAGTTTGTTCAAGCATACAGAAAAATACATACATAACGCCGATACACCAGCAAGGATTCGGAAGTAATGATACTGAAAACGAGACGGTCGGTTAGAAAGTATAGAAAAAAATTAATATTTGTAGTACATTGACAGAATCGTAGCGGATGACATCATAAAAGATATGAATTGGAAGATAAATATATACAGCGATCTGCTAAACAGTCTTTTCAAGCGTTAAGACTGCGACGCGTTTACAAAAAAAATATTGTTTCAATACGAATGATTCATCATTGCCTCATCATGGCTGCCATCTGATTGACCTGCGGAAGTTGGTGTATATTGCCACACACGCTCCTTTCTTTCTTTGTTTTATGTTGCCGGCCTATTGCACATGTAGATGCCGCCTTGCGCAAACAGCGCCAGAATATCTGGGAGCATTAAAGATTATTTTAGGATCATCTGTTAGGCTTGAGCGCGCAAACCCGAACAGTTGAGTGTATTCTCGAACAAACGGGGCATCCAGTGATAATGCTCGAATGTTCGATGCCGCATGTATAAATGTCAACGCGCCTTGCGGCGGATCAGATTATCGACAGCCGACGCTCTGTTCGCCGCTATCAATCTACAGCGTGTATTGCTTTTAGAGTAACGTTTCGTTTTCCGGGCACAGGTTCGCCCAAATTAAAAGTTCAGTCTTGAAAACGCCGACTGCTGCCTTCGTCAATATCACGACCCGTGACATCTGGTGGAAGCGTTGGTTCGTTCATGTTCCGGACGACAACAAAAAGCTGGGAAGCCAAGCCCACAACCTCAAGAGGACACTGATGCCCCTTGCAGCAACGCCTAGCCGCTGGCATTTGGACCCCTACCTCACCATACAAGAGCCATGGCGACGAAGACAACATGCACAATGACGGCCACAGTGTCCCCCGCGGCAAGAGTGACGCAGCCACCCAGAGAGCCGCCCACGTTTCATGCATCGCCAAGTGAAGACCCCGAAACCTGGCTTGAGACGTTCAAAAGGGTCTCAACATTCAACAATAGGAACGCCGACGACAAACAGCGTCACGTGCACTTTTACCTGGAAGACGCAGCAAGGGCCTGGTTCGAGAATCGGTTGTCCACTCTTCGATCCTGGGGCATCTTCCGCAGCGCTTTCTTGGAAACGTTCACTCGTGTCGTCTGAAAGGAAAGGGCTGCGTGCTTGCTGGAGACACTGGTGCAACTCCCGAACGAAAGCGTAACCATTTTCGCGCAGGAAATGACCCGACTCTTCCGCCACACTCACCCCGCTATAGGCACCCGTCAATGCAGTTTACGAGGTGCGATGGTAGCGCCAGAACACACAGCCTAGCGAGTAGACGCAGCAAAATCGGGTCACCCACTGCGTAGCCTAGCGAGTAGACCCAGCAAAATCGAACCCGCCAGGCACAGCTGCATCTTTGTTCAAGTGGGGGGTAGTGGGTCACGGGTGATTATGGACGCACCCAGGAAGCGTGTGTTGAAACGGCTGCCAAAAGGAAGACACTTGAGCGCGTTCGATGTGGTATGCGAGCGTTTCATTTTTTTGGTATCCCTGGCGGTCGGTATCGTCAATGCTGAGGCGGCCCACAAGAGCTCCATCGCGCCCTCTGGTCAGTGACGGGTGCCTATGCCCGAGCAGAGGAAAGGCCGTTTCTTCATGTGAGGAGTAAAGCAAGAGCTCTTCGCTGGGGCTTATGCGGAACCCGCCTTCGAAAATTCAAGAATAATTCTCGGAAGCAACGACCATCGAGAAAACGCTGGAAATGCAAACCACCAGCACCATCGCCGATCGCTTCAAGACAGCCCAGTTATTCATGCCCTCGGCTCCGACGACCTGCGCGAAACGATCCGAGCGTCGTGCGGGAGGCACTGTGCAAGCTGTCACCCTCACCACAGCTTCAAGTGAACTCGATCAGCGAGATTGTCCGGGAAGAAGTCCAGCAAGCGTTGGGAATTCCCGAACCCCCCGCAGTTTCATCCCGAAGCTATGAGCTACGCTGCTGCAGCGCGTCGTAGCGCCCACGGGAAAACGCCGCACCACCGCAGTTCCGCCACCAGACGCCACCGCCACCGACGCCATGCCGCCCAAACAGTCTGTTAGTGCAAGGCTTCGAGGAAGACCGACGTTTTGCGCACCCCCGACCACCGCCCACTCTGCTACCACTGCAGAGAAGCTGGCCACACCTACCGTCGCTGCCAGTAACGCGAAATGGGAATGCGTGGGTTCGCCGTGAACGCACCGCGTCCGCAGCCAGGTGAACGACCTCGCGACATCGCCGACTTCATCAGCGGATCGCAGTGGACATCTCGACGATCTTCCGATCACCGTCGCCAGGCCTCTACATGTCACCGCAGCGCCACCACTGCACCGGTCCTACTCGGGGCCGTTCCGCGAGCCCATATCCGGAAAACTAAGGGCAGAAAAAAAAGGTGCGGTTGCTGTACGACGAAATAACGAACATCCTCCGCCGCCGATGATGACGCGTCTACGAAGTCTTCAGAGCACGCCGCAAGCCGAACTGAGCCCAGATGACGCAACGTCGTGACCGGAGGAAGACCTGACGACCCCACGTCGAAGCAGCGGACAAGCCGACGTAGCCGTGATCCGACGCCACGACCCAAACGCAACGCAAGGCGATGAACTAGGGACCTCGACGTCCTCATCGAATAATAATAATATCTGGGGTTTAACGTCCCAAAACCACGATATGATTATGAGAGACGCCGTAGTGGAGGGCTCCGGAAATTTTGACCACCTGGGGTTCTTTAACGTGCACCTAAATCTAAGTACACGGGCCTCAGCATTTTCGCCTCCATCGAAAATGCGTCCTCATCGACGGCCACAACGTCACCACTCTCGTCGACGCTGGGGCCGCCTTTTCCGTCATCAGTGGGCCGTTCCCCGCGAAGTTGAAGTTAAGACTGCGTGGGAAGGCCCCGAAACTCGGACCGCTGGAGGCCATTAATATCGCCCACTGGAGTCTGCACAGCAAGAGTCGCCATCAATAACCGAACTTGTCCTGCGAGCTATGTAATCTTACAACATTGCTCCAGGGAAGTGATACTTGGGATAGACTTCCTAAGTCAACATGGCGCCGTCATCGACCTGAGGTCTTAGTCAATAACATTGACTTCAGAAGAAGCACTGCCTCCCCACACGACACCAGCGACCCATGCTTTCAATGTGATAGAAGAGCAGGCCACCGTTTCATCATTTCCGTCGGCACTGAAGAACCCAACAGACTTAGAAGGCGTCATCGAGGGGGACCAGCACCTTCTTCTGAACCGTCAGATTTGCCTCCCAAGATCCATCTCCGAGCTGCATGATGGCAAAGCTAAAGTAATGCTCCCAAACTTCAGCCCCGAATACAGGCACCGCAACATTGGTACAACGGTCGCCTACATGGATGAATTCGTGGACGCCAGCATTGCTTTCGCCCTCATCGACACTACCGAACCTGCTTCGATGAATCGAGGTCTCGAACCAGATTTCGACGTCAACCCAGAGCCTTCCGAAGCACAAGGAAGACCAGGTTGAAGCCTTGCTCCTGCAATTCAAGGATTGCTTCTCGTCATCGTCAAGAATCTCAAAGACCCCAGTCACAAAACATCGTAATGAAAGAAAGTTCCCGACCAATCCATCAGAGCCCGTATCGAGTTTCGACGCGAGAACGCGAAGCCGTAAACAAACAAGTCGACGAAATGCTATGCGACCATATAATCCAGCCGTCCAAGAATCCGTGGGCGTCTCCCGTGGTGTTGGTGAAGAAGAAGGACGGAACCCCGAGGTCTCTGCGTCGACTATTATCGCCTGAACCAACACCCTCTAGAAAAAGGAGAGAAAAAGGAGAGGGTGTTGCCTGAAACGATCATAAAGAAGAATGTGTGTCCTCTCCCTCTCCCACGCAGGCGCTGTGCCGTGCTCCCGACCGGGCTGCAGAAATTAGGCGCCTTTTCCTTCTTCGAACCACAACCACCACCACTCTCCCACGGATAGACGACGCCGTGGATCGACTCTACAACGCGAAGTTCGCCCGAAAAGTTCGCCCAAATAAAAACTTCAGTCTTGAAAACGCCCACTACTGCCTTCGTCAACGTCACGAACCCATGACAATATATACTGCAAATCTCGCAAAGCCTTTCATGCCTCATCAGGGAATTACCATTGTTATATTATTTGTAACGATATTGTTGCGAAACCTATAGAGATGCAAATACTAGTTACTCGTGTGTCCTGTTTTTCTTGTCTCTCTAATCAAGCAATATCAAACCAAATCGCGAATCGCGTGCATGTGCTTGTTCTTTTGTCGCGCCGAAATAGTCGTACCGACGCTTACGACTAATTTCTCGGTTGTGTCTTCGCGAAAACGCTATAATTTTGAGAAAACTTTTATTTTGCGGAACCGAGGCAAGCATTCGCTAATTATGATACACCGCCACATCACCATTTCGTGTCCTCGACCATCGTTCGACCTTTAGAGTAGAGACCGTGTGACCTTGATACGACCGCCACAAATGGGCATCATAAATCCCGAGTCCTGCCCCCCTATCGCAGCATTGACAACCGACGTGCCTGGGTTGAAGATGCCTTCATTCACTCACGGTCACCCCCACTGTGGGCTGCGCCGTCATTTATGCGAGTCACAGTTTGGCGTCGCACGTGATCTATTGGGGAAGGATAATTTAGAATCGAAGGGCGGTGTGTCACTTTCTATCCTGCCCTACAACACAATCTCACGGATGACAGCTCTAATCGTATATACATAAATGCAGAGGAAAAAGGTAGCCACACAGACGTATTGCTTCTGTCCTCTTTCCGCCGCTTGTTTTGTGTCATTCTACTTGTCCTCGCAGCCGTTAATGGGGACGCATGCACCGACAACATGTCATAACGTACTTGAACCCAAATTTTCTAAGTTTAGAGCCTATAGTTCGACTACAAGATCTTTGTGTGAGGCCTGAAGACGCCCAACTTCGTAATTTATAATTAAAATATAAGACGGTGGCGCAAAATGGGACAAGGACGAAACAGGAAGAAGAGACGTATACAAGCGCACGGCCGTCTGCTCATGTGCGTAATGCCATATATATTGAGTGTCTTTTCGAGAATAAATCAGTTGGTAGTGCGCGCTTGTATACGTCTCTTCTTCCTGTTTCGTCCTTGTCCCATTTTGCGCCACCGTCTTATATTTTAACTATGCACCAACTAGCCCAGCAACAAATTTTATTGGACTATCGTTCGTAATTTATAATTGTCGACTTAAAAATAATTGGAGGCTACCCTGTTCCTTGATTGAAGTGTTTGGCGGTGGCTGCCTGAACATTGTTTTGACTCGTGTCCCTTCGTTAGGATCATAGGAATGAACCGTGCGATACTTATTTGTTTGTGCTGACTACACGCGCAAGAACTTTTGTTTCCAATTTAATGAGGCGTGTAACTGGCAATAAAGACTAGTATAGTGGATTGGATATTACTAATCTAGATGCAGTGCTCGGTTTCCTGCATCGAAACACTGTTCATTAGTGAGCTGCATTCAGCAACTTCGCGGTAATACAGACCACATGCGAAAGCTGTGTTACGTGAGAGTCTTCAATGGTTACGACACTTGGCAAGCGGACGCGCTGCATGTAGGGATCTTCTTGTGGCTGGAATAGAGAATGCTTGCTCAAGTTAATAAGTAGCGCGACAGTTATCCTACCCAGTTTGGAGAAATAAAATAGCCTGCGTGACCTGTTGATCGAAAGCATTCAATAATGCCCAATATGTTAATGGGGAATGAGCAAGCGTAAACAACGATGGCCTGAACGTTACTTCGGTATGTGTCTAAATGAAACAACACATTTGCTCTATGCATCATTATAGTAGTTCCATACGTAATCGAATATTTCTGCATGCAAATAAGCCAGACTACGTGATTTATACGCATTTTCTATTCACAAATAGCACAAGGATCCTCCGCAGCGACAGCTCAGGGGATAAAACGCTGCGCAGCTAAGCTCGAGGTCGTGGGGGCGATTCCCGGCCTCAGCGCTCGCATTTCTATGAAACCGGAATGAAGAATCATCTGTGTACTCAGATTTAGGCGGCGTTAAGAAACACCTTTTAGTCAAAATCAACCCAGAGTTCCCCACCCCGGCGGGTCTCAAACTATACTCGCTGCGGCTATATGCACGAAACAGCGTACTTGGAACTCGATAGCGCTCTTACGTACCGGAGGGTACGTGCTTGAGGCGGTGGTGGTTGCTTTGGTTTTTGCAAGTTTTATGCGACAGATAGCACTGATCATCTCCTCGCATCTTTCTCGCCCGACCTGCTCGCACAATCACTACATTAGTTCTCCACGTTATCATGTATCGGTAGTCTGTCGTAGCTTCACGTGACCCTATACCTGGCCTTCACCGCCAGGACATGGCGCCCGATGTCTGCGGCGCCCTCGGTCCACCCTCGCGGACTTCCCGATTTAACGAAGTAATTCGAGTGTCGTCGTCACTTCGCGAAATCGAGTTTCAACTGTACTGAAAAAGGAGCCAGAGGAACCAGCGTTATTTGGCTTCGTACGCAATAGGCACGACTTCGAAGGAAATGAGCGCATGTTTTATATCGTGCATGGATTCATACAATACGGAAGCCCGGCTTTATAGGCCACCAGGGCACGCTCGTATAAAAACCCAAGTCATAAACTACACATCAAGAACCTTGAAATTACTTATATAAGCAGTGAGATGAGAACATCGGCAATCTCCAACGCAGACGCGGAGCCCTATGCTCTCGTTCGTGAGTCGTCGACATGTAGAAAGCGGCGTTATAAAAATCCGCGAAGAAAACTTGGGATAGTGACCATGGAGGCCATTTACGAAGCCTCAGAACACACCGCCGGGCAATCAGGCAACCTTGGCCGTTCATCGAGGAAGCCTGCGCCTTAGATAAGTTCGCAACACTGTAAATGTGGCGGGAGTCGTTGCAGCTCGCCGCTTCCGGCGTCGAAGTAACGAGCCAGTAGTGCGCACGGCCTTTGCAGCCCCCCCGCTGCAGACATGCATCCCCGCGGCATCGTTTGCGCGGGACGGCAGCGTCCAGTGAGCCGGAAATGCGCCGGGCTACTGATTCGCTCTCCTCTGATGGTTTCGAAAGCTTCGCTACACAGAGTTCGCCGTGCCCCGCAAAGAAAATGCCGTCTGCGTGAACCCATCCTCGGCATTTCTTCAGCGCGCCTTATTACGCATACCCAGTCTGCTTTATTACGTCTATTGTTTTCACTTGCTGCTAAATACGGTGATGACGGCTCGAGCGATAGAAAGTTTGCTGAAAGAATGGAGAGAATCAAGTACAATGAGGCGAATTTTAAAAGCTTACTCGACATTAGCACGCGGTGTCATCTAATGCGATGGAAAATTTGTATTTCATGCTGTAGCAAGAGAAGAAGCAAACGATAGTTGAAACACCCACGCACAAGACACGAGTTCAAAACGGGTTGGCCAGTATATAAGGTCACATAGCGCTTCGGATGATCTGTTTATGTCAGAAAGAGTTTGAAACATTCAAGAGGTTTGCGATAGTGGCAGCTGGAAGAATGAGCTGGAGCCCACCGCGGTTCCGCAGTGGTTATGATGCTCGGCTGCTGAACCGAAGGTCGCGGGTTCGATCCCGGCCGCGGTGGTCACGTTTCGATGGAGGCGAAATGCCAGATGTCCGTGTGCTCTGCGGTGTCAGTGCACGTTAAGGAACACCAGATGGTCGAAATTTCCTGGAGCCCTCCGCTACGGTGTCTCTCATAATCATATCGTGGTTTTTTGGACGTAAACTCCCAGAGGAATGAGCTGGGAGTGCGTAGCGCGAGTCACCTGTAAATGGAGATAAAAACGTCGTTAACGCACAATCAGAAAATGTTGCGAAGCAATGTGACGATCTGAAAGATTCGTAACATAGATGTGCAGATATATGTGCAAAAGAAGTAATAGATATGCAGGAAAAAATATGCCGTGCACCAGAAATGCGAGAAGGTGTGGCAACATTATTATCTGTGGTTTTACGTCCCAAAAGCCCGATATGATTATGAGGGACGCCGTAGTGGAGAACTCTGGAAATGTTCACCATCTCGTGTTCTTTAAGGTGCACTGATATCGCACAGAACACGGGCCTCTACCATTTTGCCCCCCATCTAAATGCGACCACCGCGGCCGGAATAGAACCCGCGACCTTCGTGTCAGAAGCCGAGCACAGTAACCGCTACACCACCACGGCGGACAGAAAGTGTAGCAATACGAAAGCTCATAGGATGGGCGACGATGCGAGCACTATATTATAGTCTTTCGTACAGTGTGTCCTCGTGCCGCTACCCCTCTGTTGAATTTCTCCTGTGCAATGCCGCATGACTCTATACATCCCGGCTTTTGGTAGGCTAGGTAGAATTAATTTCACGTTAGATTATTCATTCGTTAGCATGGGCAGCAACCAGGTGCAGGCCCTGGAGTGCGCCCGGCGTTGGGCTGGTTGTTATCATGTGGCTACTGGAATGTGCAGCGCCTAGATCAGTACCTCAGTCGTCCTTGTTAAGTCACTGGTCAAGCACAAGGACACGCTTGGTATGATGCTTGAACACTGAAATCAAATATTAGCAGCCTGGGACATAGCCCGAATTTTTTTCTGAGTGCGTTTGGAGGGGGGGGGGGGGGGCTGTTCATTCATCCCTTATGTATGCTCGTGCGTGCTTTTGTTGCACATGCAAAACTGAAAAAAACTGGGGGGAGTGGTTTAACTACCCCACCAACCCCTTGCTATGACAGTGTTACCAGCAATATTTTGCAATGGTCCAACTATGACTTCGCCAGTTCAAATAAGTGTAAAAGACGGGAATTTCTCTATAGGAGAACCGCTGGTCCAATCCGAGAAAATAATTCTTGCATCTGAGAAAGGTAGCGTAAACTAACGCAAGTTATAGGTAGAAAATTTTTATTTCAGGATGTAAATTTTTTGGTACGTTTTCTCTGGAGCTCTTTGTCCTTTTTTTTTTAAATCTTGGTCCTTGTTAGCTGGGACACCCTACACAAAAAATACAATCTACAGAACCAACGCTTCCTCCAAATTAAGCCTATTTGGTAGGTTCCACTCGTATGACAGGAAAGCACGCAATGTTATCTCCAATGTAAGCATATGCCAAGACAGATAACAAGGCAAGTACAGAAGGCTGATGGTGATTACTTCACTGTGTACACGTGTGGCCGAGCCGCCGTGGTATAACTTAGCGTGTAAGGACGTTTCGTTGATGCTCAAGGGCGCGGATTAGATTCCCAGCCGTGGAAGCCGCATTTCAATGAGGTCGAAATGCAAAAACATCCGTGTGCTTACCTTTGAGTGCACGCTAAGGAACCCCATTTGGTCAACATTAATTCGGAGTCAGCCAGTACGACGTCCGTCATAATCATATGTGCTTTTATCATGTAAAAACAGCAGAATTTTCCCCGCTTCTCTGCTCCTTTGTTCGTGAGAAAAGAAATGTACTGCTTCCTAAAAACATTATCTCAATCTATAGGTAGTCCCTGTAGAAAGGCATAAGCACTACGATATAGCTTTAAATTTGTTACGACATGCACATGTTTATGTTATGAAAGGAAAATTTGCCATGCAACAGTTTTTAGCACAAAGCTACAAGGAAACCAGCATTCATTTCTCTGAAAAAAAAAAGGTTCTCAGTTGACGGACATATACTCATCTATTTAACATTGCGCTTAGAAGTGTGCCGAAACTAACGTCTATAAAAAACAGGGACATGCGCAAACTTAGATGTAACACCCTGCTCATTCGAGCTTGGAGGGCAAGCTCAGTATTTTGCAAATTCTTCCATTCCATCAGTGTCGCACAGACAACACAAAACTGGACCACGGTGAAAGGTCGTTGCGTCAGTGTCTTGCGAGGAGACGGGCTTTTATTGTGGCAGCGGCCGCTATGGTTCGCGCAACGATACACGACGCTCAGATAAGAACGACGAAAGAGCCGTGGAAAGCGCAGTGCGGTGCGTCGCTTGCGGAGCGGTGGTGCGGCTTGTTTTTTGCTCAATTTTCGCTTAACCGCTGCCGCGCCGTATTGTTCTTTGTTGCGTGTGCGCGGAATAGCGTATGCTTGCTTTGTGCTCGTGCCTCGCGCGACCAAACTGACCGGGCCTTCGTTGGAAGCCGGTGCCCCGACGCCAGCATGGATTTACGCCGCACCGCCGCTGTGTTTGCCTTTCTTCTCGTCGCAAAAGGTCAACCGATGCTTCTTTTGCTTGCTTAGTTGGTCGGCGAACGGTGTCAGTCAAACGCGTGGCTTCACGTACGGTATTTTCTTTTTAAATGCGAATGCATTTCTTAGTCGGGCTATGTCAGGCATCCGGCGTTGTCCGCGGCGGTGTCCGCGCGCCGGCAGGTGTTATCTCTCCGCTCTCACTCCCTCTCCCATAGCAACAGCTGCGGGCGGGCGCGCTTATCCTCGCCCCTAGCAACCGGAGCATGTGGTGCGAGAGAGTGTAGGAGAGGGTACGGGCAGTGCTTCGCCGCTCCTTCTCTCGCCGTTCGCTCTCTCTCCTCCCTGCGCCCCACTCTCCCGTCCGCTCGCGCCTCACTCTCGACCGTTCGCTGGCTGGACGCCTCTCAAGGCGATGGCAGAAGTCGGTGAAGGCGAAATCTCTCGGCGCAAGAAATGCATTCGCATTTCCTCACGATTCCCTTCGGGGAGGTGGGGGGCATTTTTTATTGCAGTTCTTCGCGGGTGCACTTGAGCACTTTGATTTTCCGAACGACAAAAAATAGAGATAACTGATCTGCTCTCTACTTTTGCTGCCGCGCGCAATACGTCTCAGTTAAATTGAACACCGTAAAGCAGTTCTTAAAAGCTCGTACAGCCGTCAAAAGCACCCTATAGACACTCGTGTTCCAGTCCGCAGATTTTGATTATGCTATACTACAGGGATATCTGGCGCCTAGTGTCAATTGGCACTGCAGCGCATGGCACTTCTGCCAGCATGCGAATGTACCCGGATAGCATAGCACACGATTTTGCCTAAGCTTTGATTTTTCGTCTCCGTGTGGCTCCATCTAGCCTGCAGCCGCTTTGTAGCAATAGAAAGTTCAGCAAAAGCTCAGCAGTCCCACTTCAACACCTTGACCCTTTTAGGCTGACAAATTCAAATCGGTTCACGAGGTCCACAACAAGCCATTCTCTTACCCGAAAAAAATACAATAAACAGAGCCACAAGTGCGTTCGAAGCCGCAAACACGAAGCCTATGCAAATAAAACCATGTGCACCCGTGAACATAAGTATAGGGACCACGGAAGCGTGAGCCGAAGTCGTCGTCTACGCCGTCTAGACGCGAGCCACCTGCTGTCGAGAGCATCGCTTTGACGGAATAGCAGTCGAGAGCATTACTCTGACGGAATTCGTCAGAGAAATGACCTCGACAGCAGATGGCTCGCCACTAGACGGCAGAGACGGCAAAGGTATACGGACGGCAATCGTCTGTATACTTTTTCTCGCGGGTGTACACATCATTCCCATGGTGGCTGAACAATTGCAGCGCGACTATTCCCTCTAGTAAAAATTGTAGAAAGCATTACGTTTTAAGTGTGTGCCGTAAGAGTTAGCTGCACTTGTGGACACTCCATTAACAGATCAGTTAGACGTCGCACATTGTCGGAAGAAAGTTTACGGTACTAACGACGAGGGACAGCGAATTGAAGAATACAGACAAACGCTTCCGCAAACACGCTCCCACTCTGAGGTGCATACCTCGACGAACTGAAAGTATCCGCACAATAATCTGGGATCTAGTCCTCGAGGCTAGTGAAAGGATGCTGCTCGTCCACGCGCACCCACTGACCCCGTCTCGAGCACAATGCCCACTTTGGCCTCGCAACCGTTTAGACCGACCGCGAGCACAACGAGTACCTCAGCGGGTAATCTATCTGTCATTAGGCGCAAGGCCACGCAGATCCATTCAGTGACAGTGTCCACAATACTGTCCACGAGTCAACGTCCTTATCTTTAGGAACCAAAGAAAATGACCTGGAGTTCTCAAAACCACTCGTAACTCTGAAACAGACCTCTTCTTTTTCTCCTTATTTGCTAGAGGAAGAGGGAAGAGTTGTGGTTGAGACGTTTGATGCTCTTCAAGAAAGTAATGAAAAGGACATCGACACAATGCATCGCTGGTTTAATTTTCTGAACTATTGTGCTTACTTAAAAAATATGCGCACGCGCGCATTTTTTCATGCTCTTACGTGTGTTAGCCTTAATTAATTAGCACGAAAGCTATGTAGTACCTAGTTGCTAGAGGTGAGCGGAAACGCCCGAGCGAACTTTCATTTTTTAGATGCGAAGCATCTTATGCTCGGGGCTCTGTCCGTCCCGCGTCCCCCCGTCCCGCGTTCCGTGTCCCGCGTCCCAGCGTCCGGCCACTTTCATGAAGTAGGGAAGCACCCATTATGCGAACCAGAACACTGCAGTAATATGAAGGCCGTCAACCCTACTACAATCATCAGAGTCATGGCCGAGAGCACAGAGAGGCTGCTTAGTAATGGCTAGGCGGGTGGTGTCTGTCGCCCAGGTTGACCCCTGGCGTGATTTTGTACATCCTTCCAAATAAGAACGGGGGCGTTCCCACTTAACCTGGCTTAACGTCACAAACACGTGACTGTCGAGGGGACGTTCCGATCCAAGTCAAGCCGTCTGGCAGCCATTACAATCCATGCTTATCGGTTTCGGAACGGTGCCGAGAACCGTCCGAAACCGATAAGTGGATTATAATGGCTGTCAGACGGCTTGACTTGGATCGGAACGTGCGCTCACGACAGTCACGTGTTCGTGACGTTAAGCCAGGTTAAGAACGGGAACGCCCCCGTTCTTATTTGGAATGCGTACAAAATCGCGCCACCCATTCCTTGAGTCATGGCCGAGAGCAGCAGAGAGGCTGCTCAGCAATGGCTAGGCAGGTGGTGTCTGTCGCCCAGGTTGACCCCATTCCTTGATCTTGCTTGCATGTGTTTGGAGGGGGCTTAGTCCGTCCCTCCTTCCCACACCACCACAACGCATGCGCGTCCCCTCCCCCTCCCCCTCTCTCCTCTAGGAATCCTCTGCTCTACGGAGCGGCTCCCGCGTCCCACACCCCCACAGCGCATGCACGTACCCTGCCCCTCTCCCCCTCTCCTCTCCTACGCTCACCCCCTTTCTCCTCTAGGAATCATCTACTCTACGGAGTAGATGGAGCGGCCCCGCGTCCCACACCCCCCACAGCGCATTCGCGTGCCCCCTCCCCTATGCTCTCGCACGCTCACCCCCCTTCCTGTACTCTTGCAATCATCTTGGAATACTCTACGGAGCGGCTCCGGCGTCCCACAGCGCATGCTCGTCCTCTCCCCCCTCTCTCCTCTAGGAATCCTCTGCTCTACGGAGCGGCTCCCGCGTCCCACACCCCCCACAGCGCATGCACGTACCCTGCCCCTCTCTCTCCTCTCCTACGCTCCCCCCCCCCGTCCTTTCCTCTAGGAATCCTCTACGCAGCGGCGCGCACGACAGGTGGTGTGACAGCTGCATACTCCGCTGTGGGCACCACGGTAGTTCCGCGGTATGAAAATAGAGGTTTTTAGTCTGTCCGGTATTCCGGTAACGCAAAGACGGGGCGTATTACCGGATAGCGTGTCCCGTTGCTGTCATCGCGTCAAGTGGCGCCATCTATGGAAGATAGAAGACAACTAACAAACACGTAATCTACGACCTCCGAGATTCCGGCAGCGCTGCTCACTAAGCCTACAGCATTTATTATTTGAGTAAGTCTCTCGAAAACAGTGCCCAATCGACACAGATACTTTGCTGCCGAAGCTTAAGGACATGAATCTCAAGCAAATAAAAGCATCTATTCGAAGCTAGCGAGCTACAGAGCGCACGACGGCCACTCGATAGATTCGAGGTGGAAGGCAACCGCTTTCAGCTGGGGCGGCCATGTTTTCCGGGCGCGCGCATGCGCAGTTCACATCCGGTATTCCGGTACACGCAAATTATTTTGCGTATAGCGGTGTGCCGGAGAGACTAAAAACCTCTAATGACGGAGCGCGCGCGCCTCATTCTCTCTCCTGTGCAGAGCCGCGATGAGCGCCCGGGCCGCTGCCGCGAATCGGGAGCGGCGACGTTTCTCCCGCTGAAGCTAGCCATCTCACCGCTGCTTCGCATCCACACATGGTTTCCTTTAGCGGGAGATGGGGAAGATTTTTTTATCGAGACTCGCTATAGACAGTATCAATAAACCATAACTTCAAACTTCAAGTTTCGTTCATTTTTCTTTTGACAACCGGGTCACCGCGTATGAGAGGCGCGCGTGCACTCGGCTTCGCTGTCAGCGCACCTCGCAATTCGTCTTGATATTCATTTGTTTGCCCGGTGCGCGCTGACCCGAACGACAAGCTAGCCGGAGGAGCGCCTACGAGTATAAAAAGCCAAGGCCAATCTTTACGCCGCTATGATTGCGAAGCAGCTTCCGTGTAGCCGCCCACCCCTGCGCAGCAAATTAAATAAGAGCTGCGCGGTGCACGCACGTGGTGTGCTCTCGCTCATCGCGACCTCATACCATGGCCTCAGGGTCGCACTCGGTTCGGGCATGACCCATCCCGAAACCAGGTATGAGAGGTTCTGCCAGTGACGCCCCCCCTTGCCCAGCTACCTCCTTCGTTTTTGGTGCTCTTTTTCATTTTGTTTCTTTTCATTGTTTTGTACGGAGCTCCTGGAGAGAGAAGCAACTTCATACGGGTGGGAAGAACCGACCGACATGCGAGATGAATCCACCGGCAGCCGTTAGCTGACACTGTTATTTTTTTCCCTTTTGTTCGTTCGTTTTTAAGCACGATACGAGTTGGGACAAGGATAGAAAATACCAAAGCACGTCGCACAAATCGTTCGCGGATGGAATTGAGGTGCGGAGGAATGAAACTGTTATGCCAAGCAAACACGCGGCCACAAAATATAGCGAACAATAAGCTATGGCTCTCGTCCGTTCTGGTTGCTTTTTCCGCGACTCCCGCGCCCGACCCGCGTGCAGCAGGGAATCCTCCATCATTCCGGACCATTAGCACGACGTATTCGGGCAATGTTACTTTTTCTTGTATAGTCGTAAAGCGTACTAAGCGCTGTTAGCAGTTTGCCCGGTAAACATAGTGTTTGTGTGTTTCTGTGGACCCGGATGAATGGGTGACCGTAGTGTATGTATGTATGTATGTATGTATGTATGTATGTATGTATGTATGTATGTATGTATGTATGTATGTATGTATGTATGTATGTATGTATGTATGTATGTATGTATGTATGTATGTATGTATGTATGTATGTATGTATGTATGTATGTATGTATGTATGTGGCTTCACGCAAGTGGCACCGTTAGAAGCGCCACCCATCGACAAGCGCTAAATTCAATGCACAACAGAATTAGTGAGAAATTCGCGTGGTCACTCTTACTGGGTTCGCTTTAATTCCAGTGCCTGTAATATCTGGCTCACTCTTCGATCCCAAACCCACGACTACCGCAACACATTGTAGGCAGCTTTGTAAATACACTTTCGCATAGAAAACGTATATCGCAACTTCGTAACAACCACAGAGTCGTATTCGTCAGGTCCCTATTACCCTACTACACAAATTTTATTCTACATCAAGCTTAAGGAGGCGATCACGAGAGCACCCAGAAGTGGGCGGCTAGATAGATAGATAGATAGATAGATAGATAGATAGATAGATAGATAGATAGATAGATAGATAGATAGATAGATAGATAGATAGATAGATAGATAGATAGATAGATAGATAGATAGATAGATAGATAGATAGATAGATAGATAGATAGATAGATAGATAGATAGATAGATAGATAGATAGATAGATAGATAGATAGATAGATAGATAGATAGATAGATAGATAGATAGATAGATAGATAGATAGATAGATAGATAGATAGATAGATAGATAGATAGATAGATAGATAGATAGATAGATAGATAGATAGATAGATAGATAGATAGATAGATAGATAGATAGATAGATATAGAAGCGCTCAATGTGTCTTTCGTTCGCTTAAGAAAAGCTTCGCACTTATAATGCCATGCCTCTGTGGCTGACGCATGTAGAATATGCGGTGCGTGATATGCACCTCCCTCAATTCTAATTCTGTGCCGTATTTTATGGCATTTCCTTCCCATAGTACCTAATGCATAACTCTAAAACACGCGGGGTTATTAGTCCTAAGCATTCTATGGTCTTCCAAGTTCAGGTTTTCCCCCTTGAAAACCACCACAAAAAATCAGTAACCCACGTGTTCTGCTATCCACTGCACTTTCTTCCTGTCACGAAACGTTATGTCTAACATTTGTTTGCCGTTTGTTATTACTTCAGCCGTATATTTATCGGCATCGCATAAACACTAGGGCCGCGTAAAATTGTTGATCCTTCAAAGATCCCTGTGACCTAGTGACCATGAAAGAGCTCAAAATGAGAGCCGCCTTTACGCACATCCATGTAAAAGCAGCCACATCATCTCCGATGCCTTTCTTTCAGGTGGTGCCATTAGTGGGGTGTTCCTCCTGAAAGGCTTAAGGAGGCACTATCGATCCCAGAATATCGATTATGTACAACTGATAGAAATGCAGGCCGAAATAACGGGAGTGCGAAATCATGTCATCGCGTTCACTTCTGCAGAAGCAAACAACTTATACGTTGAGCACTTTCTGTCAGACGCGCCGGCTCCTGCTACGCACTTACTGTCCTTCAAAATGCATTTTAGCGAAGATGGTAGGTAGCCCGTGAATTTCTGCTTTCGGTTTTGGAAGTGCACGGTTTCTTTTTTGGTTTTGTTTCTTGCTTCCATTTCAAGAACGCCATCACTTCCTGCTTGACTGGCGACGCTTTAGAAATGACCTCGTCGACTTGAGCGCTCTCGTCGATGGTTCGGTGCATCCATAAGAGCATGGGCCCTCTAAAGTGCAAGTCGCTTTTAAGCGGTGACTATATCGAACTTCGTAGCGGATATGTTTCCGTCCTTGATCTATCATACTGGTGGCTTCTTCCTTCTCGCTGCATGAAGCTAGCGGTGCTAATGTTCGAGTTGTGGCAAAACTAGGTCAATTTACTCTTTTTTTTTTTTAGGAAGCAGAAAAAAAAAGGGTTAAAGCATTTCCAAATTATTGGAACTACAATGACACATTTATTATTTTGATGTTATTATGTTTGCTCTTGTTTATAGTTTATTTTATGTACCCCACTCCCCTCTGTAAAGCTATTGCGATTGAGGGTAAAATAAATGAAATGAAATGAAAATAAGGGCGTGTTAGGCATTTTACAACTACGGACTCACGGCTACCTCACGCAGCTAGACAGCCCGCCATGAAATCATTTCCCTGATGAAAGAAGCTGTTCCTCCTCTTCATGTTACTGTTCTCAATTGCGTGCGTGTGCTCGAGTGCGCGTACGTGTTTGCGTGCGTGCGTGCGTGTGTGTGCGTGTGTGTGTGTGTGTGTGTGTGTGTGTGTGTGTGTGTGTGTGTGTGTGTGTGTGTGTGTGTGTGTGTGTGTGTGTGTGTGTGTGTGTGTGTGTGTGTGTGTGTGTGTGTGTGTGTGTGTGTGTGTGTGTGTGTGTGTGTGTGTGTGTGTGTGTTTGTGTGTGTGTGTGCGTGCGCGCGCGTGCGGGCGTGCGGGCGTGCGTGTGTGCATGTTGAAGGTAAGCGAGACGCTACACATGCAATATAATCATTTTTTATTTAACTAGCACATGAACTGCCATGGTGGTCGAGTGGTTATGCCGTTAGACTACTGACCCGACGGTTGCGGGATCGAATCCCGAAGATGTTTTTCTCTAGGCCCGTCTACTATATTTAGGTGGCACGTTAAAGAACCCCACGCGGTCGAAATTTTCCGGAGCCCTCCACTACGGTGTCCCTCATTATCATGTCGTGGTTTTGGGACGTAAAACCCCTACATTTATTATTATTGTTATTTGATAAACAAATGTGATAAGGAAAAGTGTATTAGAAAGAACAATTATGACGAAACAGTGAGTGTCACCTCTTCTTCGCGCAAGGCTTCTCATTTTAGACGACGCGGTAATCGAGTTGATAGCAAACCATACCTTCTTTAGCATTCTGCCAGGCGCGACGACGGCACTATTCCCTGTCATCTACAGTGTCCATCAATAAATTTCTTTTTATTGCGCCGCTGCGGAACATCTTTGCAGCAGCTGCTGCGTCCAATGTCCGGATCCAACTTGGGGCGGAGCGTATCATCTGCAAAGCGGCGTTTGCAAATCGATTTCATTTATGGCTTTTACCCTGAGCCGTTAACAGCAACGATGATAGTGCGTCGTTGCTTTTCCGCAATGAGGCCATTGAGCTGGCACTCGAGCGTAGGCTATACCACACACGCAAGAGAGGTTCGCAGTGCGGTCTGCGTGGACTGATAGACGTAGCCAATAAATCAGGCTACTGCTGCATCTGCTGCCTCGTTCGCTGTAATGCCTCTCAGCCAACCACCACCCCCTCCCCCCACACGTGCCCCCCCCCCCCCCCCCGCCCTTTTTCACTTCCTCTCTTGTCACCTTGACTGGAAAAGTGGTTTCGTTTTCGTCTTTGTTGTTTTGCGTTGAATTTACTGGTTTCAGTATTTCAGTTACTGTGTGCCTCCGCGCCTGTTACGGCATCTATACTGTTCTTTTATGTGCACCCGTGAGCAAAAGTATGCGGACCACGGAATCGCGAGCCAAAATCGCTGTCTACCCCATCTAGTCGCGAGCCGTCTGCAGTCGAGGGCGTTGCTTTGATAGAAAATCTGCCCAGAGCATTACTCTGACGGAATTCGCCAGACAACTCTCGACAGCAGACAGCTCTCCACTATACGGCGCAGGCAGCAGAGGTTTACGGATGGCAATGGTCCGTATACTTTTACTCGCGGGTGTACATGAATTGTCGTGAAGGAAAGAGAGGGGTGATTGATCAGGGGATCGTCTCTTTTGTTAGACACAACCTATTGAAACCAACAGACAATAAAGCTAAGGAGGGTATAGGGCCTGTGTCAGCGCTTGTGTCGTGTACTTTCTTGTATTTCGTGTCCCCCCCCCCCCCCCCCCCCTTTTTTTTTTTTGCACTGACCGTCATGAGTATGTTCCAACTAGCCCAATTTGCTTCATTACTTCAGGGTATAGGGAGCATTAATCGTATGTTTTTGACCGGGGTATAGTAATTGTGACATAAATGAAATGGAATTGAAGAGGATGAAAAATCGACTGGCCGCAGGTACAGACCAAACCTAGATCGGTAGAGCTGCGGACGCGCTATCCCAAGGTTGTAAGTTGGGTCCCTGCCTGCGGCAAGCTGATGTTCCATCTACTTTAATTAATTTCCATTTATGTCACAGTTACTACACTACACAGAGCTAAAAACAGACGCACAAGTAACGGGCCTTATACCTTCCTTAGCTTCATTTTCTGTTGGTTTAATAGGATGGATTGTTGTGGTGAGATTCAGGTCCTCGGCTATACTTCACTTGTCTCAATTGTGTTCCTTTCTTTTTTTTTATTGTAGACAATATATTGCTGTAAAAGCATCTTGCAAGTTTGTTTTCCACTTCTCTTTCCTCCGGGCGCAGTGGTCGGCTTTTTGCAGCACACATGTACGATTACAGCCTGCGTAATTTCCTGTCATGCTTGTTATGATTACGTTTAACGGCGCCGTGCTGTGCAATCAGACAACTTGCTTCCACTAAAATGCTCCGTTAGTCTTCGTTTTTCCCAACCTGACCGCTGTATAGCCCTCAGTCGCAAGAAAAGCTCTTCGGCTGAGCCTTTCTTTACCAGCGATGACCGTGACGTAAGTGGGCGCGGGTCAGGAATACCATAGTACACGTGTGCGTGCACTAGTTCATTAGCGGACGTCATTACGAGCGGCTTAAGGTCATTGGCCGATACCACGACTCCGCCTCACCTTTGAACCTTGGTGCATTATGGGTCGCTGCTTGTTTAACGACCTTGGTGGTCCATCACGTGCAAGCACGCTTATTCGGGCGTGAAGCGCTAGCGACGAAGTTACAACACGAGCTAAATCTAATATGATGTAATTACAATATGCAAAATGCACTTATATACTCACTTTACTTTCCTGTATGCTGACAGCTGTGCTGCAATACAGTGCCGTCAGGCAATTTCAAGCTATTTACAACAGCCTTTCGCTTGAAGGACCCCCAACAAATTCTAACTATAATTGTTGGAAATAAAGTTCTGATTCTGAAAAAAATAAACAACAAAAGGCATCTTGTATGAACAAAAATGCATTTTATTAGCAATAAATCGAGAGAGTGCGTGCTCGCTTTGAAGCCGGAAACTTCTTGTTATTTCTAAATGCTATTAAATAATTATTTTGATTTACCATTCTTTTGTAGTGGAGTTCGTCTGGTCCTGCTGCTTCAGTCGGTGGTTCGACTGCACGCATTATTGTCGACGTTGTTGCGTTACAGGCGTATACAGCTGGAGAAGAAATGGTAGAGAAGGAAAGGCAGGGAGGTTAACCAGTCCAGGATAACCGGTTTGCTACCCTGCACGTGGGCATTGCAAAGAAAGTTAGGGACGTCGCTGAAAAGTTCAAGACGAGATAGGATGTATCACGTGCCGATTTGCTCTAGCGCATGATGGCGTCATCGTATACTATGTCTCCATTACTCCATTTGGTAGCCACTATAAGCAGGCCGACGGGAAAATTACCACCAACCACTGCAGCGCCACATGCGATAGTTCAATAGCTTCTCGCAGTTTTTGCAGCGCGGTGCTTTAAGCAGCCCTTTTCGAATGCCCGTACATACCTTCCAACGCGAACGAAAAACGGAGGCCACTACTACTCATAAACATTGCCCTCAGCATAGCCCTAGAAACAAAAGAAACACAAGTCGCACTCGAGTGTGTGCACAATGCGGGCAATCAGCCCGCACTGGCGCAATAACATCCGAAGGGTGCGTTCCGGATCACTTCGAGTAGCCCGTACCGGTCGCGAAGCAGCACTCGAATGCTCTATCCACGGACACGGCAATGATCCCTTCGGTCAGGCTATAACATGACTGCGAGGTCATGGCTTACGCAAGCATTCTTGCACGACGGGGCGCGACTCCCCTGCTGTTGACATAGTTGCTATTTGCCGGATCCCCGTCGTTGCTGCAAGCCGTTATCATGCAACAGTCACTTCGTAGCACTCCAGCCTCTCCCTGCACTGTTTCGTGCGCATCGGCCGCGCCTCTGTATACACGCGTGTGTGCGTGCGGATGCGGCTATTTAACGGCTCATTTCCGCAGACGCAAGCCAGCAACGCTGGCGCATGCGCCAGCAGCTATAAACAGCTCGCTGCTTACCGCTTTGCGTTTTAGCTCCGTACGGGCTGGCGGGAGCCCGGACTGATGTCGCTACACTAGTGACTTGAGGGTTCGGATGTTGTAATCGCCATTACCACGTGACTTTCTTTTTTTGTTATCTCGTTCTTTGCGTGATGCTACAAGAGCAGCTCGTCCCGGGAAGCTCATTGCGTCTGTTGACGACACGCGGCCGGCGCCATATATCCAGCTCTCGAGGTGGGGCTCGCAAAATGAGCCTCGGAATTAGCCGTCCCTCTCACTATGTTCGAGTTAATGGGCGTAACGGTCCAAGCATATGCGGCATCACGATTATAGCGAGGAACCGCGCTGGAAGCGCTCGCGTGCTTGTGCACGAAGGAGGCCCGAGCAATGTCCTTGTTAGGTCTCTTTCCGTGTCCACTGTTCGCTTTCGGCCTGCCTGGGATGCGTAACACTGTTTTTTTTCTTTTTCCTTCTTTCATTCTCGCGTTTTTTTCTTATTAGCGCGTGCACGCTAAAGAAAGAATAGACACCCCAGGAATGCGCTGTTGCGTCCGGTTTCGACTTGCTCCATTAATATCGCTTGTAAACTACTACTCGACATAGCGAGGGGGGTTCCAGCCAACTACTTGGACGAGGACAGAAGTAGTTGGCTAGATCCCCCCTCACTATGTACAACCAGCGAGCGCAGGCAAGCACAATTCTAAGTTAGTCCTCGACGCCGACTTCTGATACCATCTTTCTCTGTTTCCTCCAATACGTAGTGCCAATCAGGCTGCTTCTATCTCAAGTCGACGTTACTACACCTTTCTATAATAAGATTTTTTATTCTCTCTCTCTTGTTCTATGTAATGCGTGACATTATCATCAGAATCCAGTGTTCCGCCCTCGAGACCTTTACAGTTAGCTATGAGAAAACCTTCATGTATTGTATGTTTCATAGCCGTTGCTTTGGGCGTATGCGCGTGTGAAGTACCTGAAGAAACTGCGAGCGTAGCAGACGTCAGCACTGCATCCCCTAGAAGAGAATGAAAATGAAAGGACATTTGAAGCTCGCGCGTCGAATAAAGAAAAAAGAAGGGGGGCTCGCGCAGAAGAGAGCTTTGGAACGCTGCGGACTATGTAAAAGTTCCTCGACGTTCGACAAAGTATATTGCAACGTTTTTCAAGGCCCTCAGTAGAACGCTAGTATGCTGAAGATTTCGGCGAAGTGAAGGAGCGAGGCAAATGCGGGTCGCTGACTTTAGCGTTTTTCTAACTCGGACATGGTCGACTTGTTTACGCAGAGCTATCCAATCTGCGAGTTTGAAGGTAGCATTGTCATCGTATCTGGAACAAATTATTCTCTTCTTTCGGTCAAGGATAAGCGCACCATGACACCGAATTCCATGTGCTTCATATATATATCCTGTATAGCTAACGCCTCAAAGTAAAAGTGTCGATACCAAAATACAAATGATTTCAATTGATAAAAATATATAGCAGGTGAGACAACCTCACGATGTTGCGGCGAGTTTTTCATCGTCTGAGTACTGGCGCAGACATATTCGCCCCATATCACAAGCACGCCAAGTTTGAAAGAAAGAGAGCGAAACTAATGAAAAATTGTTATTACACCTCGAGGATGACGGACCTTGCGAAGCCAAATTAAAATGGGCCCCGGACCATTTTAATTGAGGCCTTACGGCGTCTCTAACTCCCACTTGGTGGGCCGTTAAGCCCTTCTTTACCTGCATACCGCCAGTGGCAAACCTATCTTAATGCACTCTTCTCTTTTGCCGAACAAGTCGGCGCATAAGCGTTACTGTGTGCGTTAAAGTTAAGATTGCCCGATAAGGCTTCTCTAACCAGCCGACCAAGATGGCGTCGCTG
>JALIZH010010730.1:0-20428 GCA_030522465.1 Rhipicephalus appendiculatus | reverse complement strand
ACTGATTATAAACAGGATCAACCACTGTGCCTACGTCGATCTGCATACCTCCTGCGAAGGGTGCTTTTCTGTTAGGCACAAGTGCTCTCGAAGAAGCCACCTTATCCGACCTTGCGGCATGATTGAACACGGGCCCCACTTCTCTCGCTTTCACAATTTTCGCACGTTTTCTTACGGGCTCAAGCCGACGCGTTATATCCCGTGTGTTCCACCCTGCAAAACTCTCCGCAGAGTTGGTAGCTGCCCGCCCCGGCTGACGCGAATGTTCGTGTCAGCCGGGGCCACCTCTCGCTCGCGCTACGTGAGAGACTCGCCTTACAGAGGGAGTGTCCGCCCCGTCGCGCAGATGTACGCCGCTTAACATGGTGCTCGTATAAATGCAATCGGGTCGTACAGGGCCACTTCGAGGTTCGATTGGACTCACTCGGAACAGAACTTGTTCAAGCAATCCAATAACGCTCCACAGGCGCGCGGAGCACTATGGGAAAAGTGTGTATGTCGAGCAAGCCGGCTGTTCAGACGCCCGTTGCTCGCTGGCGCCGTGGGAGCACGAAACGAAAATGACGCGTCGTCGCTTCTTGACTATTATTTAGTCGTAAATGCTGCACATTCTATCTGTAAACACTTGACTTTCATAACTTTAATACTACCTATTTGAGAATACGTAAATGTTATTTGGGAACCGTTTACACAGATTAATGCACATAAGCTGGAATGAGTTCAGAGTACGGCTGTACGATTTATTTTTTAATAGTTACAGTGCCTCATCCATTACTAAGTTACTTAGCCAAACAGACTTAAAACGTACAGCAGTAAGAAATAAAATCGCTCGCCTTATGTTTATGTTTACAATTGTCAAGGGTAAGTTAAATAGCCGAACATGAGTCTGTACGTCATTTTCTTCTGCTTATTTTACTAGGCAGCGACATCCTTTTTAATTAGTTCCATTTTAATCCAAAAACAACGTTTTTAAATATTATTTTTCCCCCGAACAGAGTGGAATGCCCTTAATGTACACGTAGTCACGGAAGCTGACATTGAAAAGTTTCAGGGTCTTTTCAAAGCAACTCCGTTGTTCTTTGCATCACGAAAGGCTTGTCTGCATTTTGCTTTACTACGTAAAATATTGATATTACACGTTGGTATTGATTGTTGTATTACTTTATATGCCCGAATTTGTTATGTGTGTTAACTCTTTGTAGGTCGTCCTATATTTTTGACATGGTGATATAAAAACCGGCTGCGCTTTATTGATATAAACTAGAAAGAAATAGTATGAAACAAATTTCATCAAAATCGAGCCAGTAGTTTACTGAAAAAAAGTGGGACATATATGTTCCACTGACTCATGAGAGTGTTTTCAAAAAAGTGGGAAAACACTGTCCCACCGCCTCATGAAGGCACCATCTCGCAATTGCATCAACGGGAATTTTGGGATGAAACAGCCGAAGCAAGTGGCACAGAGTATCACTTCTAAAGTTGTGAAGAGAAAAGTTGTGCGGACCTCATTTCAGCAGGAGAACGCCGCCTGCAGTGGCGTCTCTTGAGCCTTCAAAGCACTGTGGTATGTTCCTGTAAAGCTTACTTCACCGCATGTATCAACCACTTTTTTTTGTCCATTTGGCTGTCGTTGCTTTTGCTGTCGAAATTGTCGAGCACAGATGTTATCCCTGGACATGTGCCTACATTTCAAGAGGTATATGATATCAAGAAAAATATTTCCACGCATTAATATCCGCAATTGCGCTACGGGATTAGCGGCATAATTTTGCAGGGGATTGATCAGATCCATTTATCGGTCAAGTTATTTCGGAAATTTACAAAAACACGTGATGACTGGAAGCTAAGATCGCCTCTCTCAAAAACCAGAAAAATAGGAAATTATCCGGCATTTAGATTGGTAGGTTCTATGTATCTCAAGAAGAGGAAAATTCAGAAGCGATAAAAAAAAATTGACCGAAATTCAACGCTATTGTAACATTACATCCGCCCTTTGAAAGCGTGGTAAAAGAACTTTTTTCGAGATTACGAAGACTTAGGTAAGATATGAGTGACTTAATGTTGCGCTAATTGCAACGGGTGATGTGGGGAGAAAATTTTTTCTGTAGACGGAAAAGTGGGACGTATGTGTCCCACTGCCGCACAAAGGGTTAAAAGATCTTGTTATATGCTTTGTGCCACACTGTTAGAACCCCTATCATTGGGGTTAGCAGTATTGTATCATTAAGACGTACTAGTGTAAGCAATATGAGCTGGAACACAATTCTGTTTATACGATTACTTGTAATGTACTGACATGAATGAGACTTAATGGAATTGCAAGAGATACCTTTCCGCTAGACCGTTTAATGTCATGTACACTTTTGCGCTTGTCAACTGTGTTTAAAACGTAATTTCAGTGTTCCAGCTCGTATTGCTCACGACTGTACATGTCTACGGTATATACGGCCACCTGCTAGTCAATGCGAGAAAACACAACCGGCGTTTGTAAAATACAACAACTAGTAGTTAGTGTCAACGAAGGCTGTTTGACGCTTATCGTTTGTTACCTATGGGGCGAGTGACGCGCACGCTGTCTAGTGAATGTATCTCATTTTACTAAGTGCCGACAATACACCCTCACGTACTCTTTAAATAACCTAACCCCACCTTGTGCTCGTCGACAGTGTCGATGAACGTTGATTCCGAATGCATCCGCAAATTGCATAAACTGCTCCTGGACTTCATCTAGGAAGCTGAGTTGCACCTTTTTCTTCATTTATTGCGAGACATAGGGCAGAGCCGTGTACCCCTGGCGTAGGGTATACTGGCGCAAAAAAAAAAAAAAATGACGCTTCGGAATTACTCAGCTCGTTTGACAGTGGCATGCGGAACCGTTGCACGGATGGAAATCGTAGATAGGCTGTCACAGCTAAACACGGGAGTTAATGAATAATTTACGCATTAATACATTGTACCTTGATAAATTCATTTCCTCTGAGTAGTGCTCGCTCGGCGCTGACGGAAAGTTAAAGCGTGAGGCCCGCGCGCCCGTCGCGGCGGCTGCGTACACAGTTTTCCCATGAGCGTTTGCACGCCTGTTGGTGGTGCTCGTGTGCTTGAGAAAGGCCTATTGGGTTCATGCAGGCGAGCCTAATGTTGCCTTATATACGAGTACACGGCTCCCGAGCCGAAATTTCCGGGTTCGATACCAGCCCCGGTGGCCGCCTTTCAGTGGAAGCGAAATGGTATATGCCTGTGTACTGTGCTATGTCAGTGCATGTTAAAAATAATCCCTGGTGCTCGAAATTTCCGGAGTCTTCCACTACGGCGTGCCTCATAATCATATTGTGGTTATGGCACGTAAGACCCGAGAAATTATTTATTGGATACGAGTACAATGGGAAAATTGAGAGGACCACGCGTTCAATATGGCGTCGGAAAGGACGGCGGCACAGGAGCTCTGAACTATGTGAAATAGATCGACTACAACTAATGCGTCAATAAATGGAAGGAGTTGCTCTGTAGCTACACTGCGCTCACTGCGCTGTGCTCAAAGCACAGTGCTCAACGTACTGCGCTCAACGCATTGCGCTCAGTGCACGGTGCTCACCACATTGTGCTAACCCCACTGCGCTTAGCAACACTGTCCTCATCACGCTCTACTCACGACATTGTACTCACTGTACGCTGAAGCGTAAGGTGTCCATAGAAGGAGCTGCTCGTGACTAAAAACTACACTGGGCTTGATGCACAGTCCTCACCAGACTGCGCTTAGCCCACTGTGCTCCTCACACTGCACCCACCACGTTGCCCTCATCGCACGTTGTGCTCAGCACACTGTACTCACCCCGAGAGTGAGATGACGGGCACGGCAAGCGCGGCGCAGACGATGAAGGGCAGGCCCAAGAACACGGCCGAGGCGACCTCGAAGGTGAACGACAGGGCCACTCTGCTGAGCACGGTGAACACCGACTCGCAGGCGGTCACCAGGGCCATGAACTTGCCTGTGGAGAACGCCAACATCGACTGAGGCGAAAAAAAAAAAATCCCAGAGATAATACAGTATAATGAGTTGAATTTAAAAAAAAAAGCAGTATTTGCGGAGCATTTCCCCAAGGGAGCTATCGCACAGTACCATAGTGTGTGAAGCATGTAGAGGAGTGAGGCAGAGGCGTAGCAGCACACATTTAAGGTGAAAGCCTCACCAAACGCAAAAAGTCACCATCGGCGGCGTCAACACGAGTGACGCAAAAAATCGTTCTTAAGCCCTCATAGCGCCTGACAAGCACAGGAAGCAGATAAAAATAAGATAAATGTTGAAGGCGACCGCAATCATTCACTTAGGTCCCTGGTGGTGACACTCGCACGTCGGCGTTCGTGTGGCCTGGTGCATTCTATGAGTTTAACCTTGTGTTCACCGCGCTGCCGAAGCAGATCTCAGAGGCCACGTACAAAGGAGCGCGTGGTTGAGCTATGCTCCGCCAGGCGCCACCACGGTCCCAGCTACTCGCAATGAAACGGTCTGACCTCTCAATGAAGTCATTTTATTTTCAATAATATCATATGTATATACTATAACACTTAACTTGAAACAAAACTATTGATGTTGACCCAGTTTTAAGGCCGAAGCACCTTAGGGTCTAGGCTTGTCGGCCTGTTATGTATACTAGTCACGGTACGTGATGTCGTCACGGTCCACCATAAACAGGGAGAGAGAGGGCCGCGTCGTATAGGAAACAGCATTACCACCGAGAGGGGCTTTGCAATGTCGCGCGTCGCATCAGTTTGCGATGAAATTCATGCGACTAGGCTTTGCGACGTTGGCGTCTCATGTCACGGTGTGCCATGCAGTCACGGTGTGTCACGTGGTGAGAGAGAGAGAGTACAACATTATAGCCCGGTGCCGACGCGAAGCTGCCCCGCGCCACTCGGCTACTCCCACGTGGGGACCGCCAGGTCTAGCCTAACGGCCCTTTCGCTGGCGCACTGGACGGCCATGATTTACTCCTGAAGGTTTGGGCTGCGCAGAAGCACATCCCACTAAGCCTTGCTCTAAGTTCGGCTTGCCCGCAAGCGATGCAGGTGGCGTTGGGGAATTTGTGTGGATAAATTTCATTTAAGTATGCTAACGACGGGTACGAATGGGTTTGAAGTAAGCGCAACGAGACTGCCTGTGCATTGAGTTTTAAATGTTGGATCGGGAAAGCCCACCTGGTCATGTAGTAATACTTGGTAATATCGCAGTCCATCAGAAAAACGGGTATGCGCCACAGAAATTGGGTCAATCCCACTACTCGCCACCGGTTCACTAAAAATGAAGGAGGCAACAGTTAGGCCAACAAATAGCCGACGACGTTCGTGCAGCTGAAACACCCCTTCCCTACATGCCGTAGGGAACTGAAACCGGGCATGTAGGGAAGAAGAAGAAGATGATGATGATGATTATGATGAAGTGCCTTAGGGTAAGCTGCATCTCAACGCAGTTTTCCGACGACGTTAGTGGAGTGGAAACACCCCTTCCCTACATGCCTTAGGGAACAGAAACCGGGCATGTAGGGAAGAAGAAGAATAAGAAGAAGATGATGATGATGATGATGAAGTGCCTTAGGGTAAGCTGCATCTCAACGCAGTTTTCCAACGACGTTAGTGGAGTGGAAACACCCCTTCCCTACATGCCTTAGGGAACTGAAACCGGGCATGTAGGGAAGAAGAAGAAGAAGAAGATGATGATGATGATGAAGTGCCTTAGGGTAAACCGCATCTCAACGCAGTTTTCCGACGACGTTAGTGGAGTGGAAAACCCTTCCCTACATGCCTTTGGGAACTGAAACCGGGCATGTAGGGAAGAAGAAGAAGAAGAAGAAGAAGAAGAAGAAGAAGAAGAAGAAGATGATGATGATGATGAAGTGCCTTAGGGTAAGCTGCATCTCAACGCAGTTTTCCAACGACGTTAGTGGAGTGGAAACACCCTTCCCTACATGCCCGGTTTCCGGCTTGGCACCACCAGTGCCTCAGAAATCTCTCTGAATATTCGGAAAAACGGAAGGAAGTGCGGGACTGAAAGTACTTGGAAGAGAAAAAAAAGTCACTCGGTGCTCGTGCCAGTAAAAATAGGCCACTAACTCGGCATTAGTGACTTAACCACGTAGACTATTACATGCGAAAGCTGTTATGAGATCACAAGGGCCGATTTTGGCGCCGTAGTTGTCCGCCGCCGCCGCCGCCGCCGCCGCTGGCGTCCGTAACCACTATCGCGCGAAATAAGAAAAACAAAACTAAATAAAAAATTTCAGGATACAATGGGACTCGAACCCGGGCTCTCTGCGTAGCAGCCCAGTATTCTACCGCACAGCCACCCCGTTTTTTCTTTGTTTTTTTTTCTTTATTACCGGTTTATCACACAGCCACCCCGGTGCTTCAAACTCTTTCGCAAACAGACCCTATGCAGGCCTCATGTCGGGTAAAGAAGCACGTTAACATGTGTAACAGAGCGTTTTAGAAGAGTGAAGTAACAACCAGGCGTCACACAATGGGAATAGCATAACGAGTGGGTCGTTGAGTGTTTCCAACCCATTACAAAAGGCTCAGCCATAATTCTCCATCATCAGCTAGAGTACCAACAAAGTGCACATAATGCCTTACAAGTGTGTAGCGGGTATACAACGCTTTTCCGGAGAATGACCAACTATGTCATAGTGGCTGCTTCCCCGCGTCACAAAAGTTATGATGATTTATGGCGTAGCGGTCTCATTCAAGTGTACTTGCAGTAGTTGCCCCAACAGTTTTTCTCTAGAAAGGCCGCTCTTCCAGCTTTCGCTGTGACTGTGCTGCGCGTTGCGCACAGGCCTCGCGGCTTTTTTGCAGCGTCCAGTAAACACAGTAGGTGACCTCTTACCGCTTTCGTCAGCCGGAACTAGCTTGGAGAAGTACGACTTGAGGCCCACCGGTGCTACCCCTTGTGGCACGGCCAGTATGTAGCCTGCGACCAAGCCAAGCCATCGATAGGTATTGCGACGGCAATAATCGACAAAGAGTTAAAGAGCTTATTGATAACCAACAAAATACCAAACATGCGTTGAAATCTTATTTCAAACGGATGTGTACACCAGATGGTCCAACTTTGCTCCTTTTTATTCGGCTAGATTGTGCTGTCTGTCAAAACATTGTTTTCTATGCGCAGCGCAAACCACGATATGCAAAGGTACAACGTATGCACACAAAGCCCCAATCGTGTGTGTGCTGTCCTCTTTTTTTGCTTTAGTTTGCGCCAACAAACAATATTTAACAGCCACAAACGTACTCCGCGGACAAAGGCCTTTCCCAGAGATTTCTAAATATATATACCCTTGCATTGACTCACCCGACAGCCATTTAAACATGCATGCAAATTTGCTTATCTTATCAGGCCGCGTAATCATAGGGTGTCACACGCTGTTAACTCTAACAAACCATCGCTTATCTACACTCTACACAAAGAGTCGTCTTTCTAATCTGAACTATAAAGGGCATCAGTTACGCCCGTTCGTTCTGAAACTAGCACTACCCATACTGTCGTTCTTTTAGCGACGAAAACCAGACTGGTGCCGCTTTAGCCAGACTGAAATAAAGGACGTTCACTGAAGTAAAGAAAGTACTTGGAGCGTGACTACAACGCGACCGTGACCTAGACCGTCATCTGGGTTGCGAACTGTAAGTACGTTCCCTGAAGTACGTTCGCTGTAAGTAAGTTCGCTGGAAGTGCGTTCGCTGCTGAGTTCGGCGGCCGTCTGGTCTGCGCGAGGAACGTTATGTGTGTGCTCCTGTATCAGTTGTATCACATGATCACATGAAAAGCACAGAAAACAGCAGATGAACACAAGATAAACGCGATGGAAACACATGCGGATGAATGCTCCGCAGTTCGCACAGCTTTCATTCGGGGCGGGACAAGCTTTCATTTTCCCCTCCTCCCATTCCCCACTTGCAGTGTAGGGTAGCAAACCAGGAGCCGCCTGGTTAACATACCTGTGTTTTCTCTGAAGGAAAGAAGCGTAAATTTAAGTCCGCCGCGGTGGTGTAGCGGTTAGGGTGCGCGACTGCTGACCCGAAGGTCGCGGGTTCGATCCCGGCCGCGGCGGTCGCATTTCGATGGAGGCGGAATGGTAGAGGCCCGTGCGCTGTGCGATGTCAGTGCACATTAAAAAGCACCAGATGGTCGAAATTTCCGGAGCCCTCCACTACGGCGTCCCTCATAATCATATCGTGGTTTTGGGACGTTAAACCCCAGATATTATTATTAAGCGTGAATTCAAGGGCTCGTTTTCTTTGTTAGACACAATATTGTCACGACGCAGACACAGCAGAAGTCGAATGCAGGACAGCTCACTTTAATTGAACAAAAACACTGACAAGCTGGTCGGGCGAGAGCCTCGTCTTTCTCTCTGGCTGCTCGTGCTCTTCGTTGTTCTCGTGCTGCATACTGGATGCGGCATTTGCCTCCCTCCAGAGAGCATCGTCCCGATGCTCTACTACAAAAGACGGTGTAGTAGACGTATGGCACAAGTCAATGCCAACAATAGGGCTTCATTCGCACAACATGCACGATTTCTGGTTTGTGCTGGCGAGTTCGCGAGGGACTGTCGGGAATGACCTCGTAGTTAACGTCACTTAGGCGTCGTACAACTGTGTAGGGACCGAAATACCTCTTCAGTAATTTTTCAGAAAGTCCCCGCCGGCGGATAGGAGTCCAGACCCACACTTTCTCGCCTGGCTGATAGATGACGTATCGGTGTCGCAGATTATAACGTTGTGCGTCGTAATTCTGCTGCTGGGTGATTCGGATGCGCGCAAGCTGCCTCGCTTCTTCAGCTCGTTGAGTAAAAGCTTCAGCGTCCGAGTCTGTATCATTGCAGTCATGCAGTAACATGGAATCAAGCATGGTCGTCACTTCACGGCCATGAAGAAGACTAAATGGCGTCCTTCGCGTAGTTTCTTGCTGAGCTGTATTATAGGCGAACGTGACGTACGGTAGAATGTCATCCCAATTTTTATGATCCACGTCGATGTACATACTGAGCATGTCGGCAATAGTCTTGTTGAGGCGTTCTGTTAAGCCGTTGGTTTGCGGGTGGTAAGAAGTGGTTTTTCGATGGGCTGTTCCGCTGAGCTCAAGCACTGTCTTCAGGAGCGTGGCCGTGAAAGCGGTACCTCGGTCCGTTATTATCACTGTCGGAGCACCGTGCCTCAGAACGATATTTTCTATAAAGAATCGTGCGGTTTCTACTGCGGTGCCGCTTGACAAAGCCTTTGTTTCCGCGTAGCGCGTGAGATAATCGGTGGCGACTATTACCCACTTGTTCCCTGTATGTGAAGTCGGAAATGGTCCGAGAAGGTCCATTCCGATTTGGGCAAAAGGCACCGTGGGCACTTGAACTGGTTGTAGCAGTCCAGCTGGTTTTAGGGGTGGCGATTTCCGTCGTTGACAATCGAGGCACGTGCGCACGTAATTCTTCACAATAGCTGGAAGCCTTGGCCAGTAGTATTTCTGTTGGATTCTGGCCAATGTGCGCGTGTATCCGAGGTGACCGGACGTTGGCTCATCGTGGCAAGCACTTAGTACCTCCTCGCGAATGGACGTCGGGACGACAAGCAGGTGAGTGCTGCCTCTGGAAGAAAAGTTCTTCTTATAGAGTACACCACTGCGCAAGCAGAATGACGGCAGGCTTCTTGCAAACGTTCTAGGAACGCTTGTAGTCCGGCCATTCAAAAATTCAATAAGGGGAAGCAACTCGTTGTCTTCCCTCTGCTTGCACGAAATCGTGGCGGTGTCAACGACTCCTACAAACGCCATGTCATCATCTTCTGTGACATCGTCGCGCTTTATCGGTGACCTTGATAAGCAATCAGCGTCGGAGTGCTGCCGTCCCGACTTATAGACGACCGTCATATCAAATTCTTGAAGGCGCAAGCTCCACCGTGCTAGCCGACCAGACGGTCTTTCAAGTTGGTCAGCCAGCAGAGGGAATGATGGTCACTGACTACGTGGAAGGAACGGCCGTAGAGATATGGGCGAAACTTCATAACTGCCCATACAACAGCAAGACATTCTTTTTCCGTTGTGGAGTAGTTGGACTCGGCACGGGAAAGCGTCCTACTTGCATATGCGATCACCCGCTCGGCGGAGTCTTGCCACTGGACGAGTACAGCGCCCAAACCCACGTTGCTGGCATCTGTGTGGATCATGGTAGGAGCGTCCTCGTCAAAGTGAGCAAGCACAGGTGGTGTCTGCAGGCGTTGTCGGAGATTTTCAAATGCCGCTTGTTCATCGTCGCCCCATACGAAGGGAACGTCTTCTCTTGTTAGGCGTGTTAACGGCGAGGCTATGTGCGAGAAATTGGCAATAAATCTTCGGTAGTAGGCGCAGAGGCCAAGAAAACGTCTCACTGCTTTCTTATCTGTTGGGGCGGGAAATTTTCTGACGGCCGCAATCTTGTCGGGGTCAGGTCGAACACCTTCGTGGCTCACAACATGGCCTAAGAACTGGAGTTCCTTGAAACCGAAATGACATTTCTCGGGTTTCAGTGTCAGGCCGGCAGACCGTATTGCTCTGAATACCAAAAGAAGCCTTCTTAGGTGTTCCTCAAATGTTTCCGAGAAAACAATGACGTCGTCGAGATATACCAGACACGTCTGCCACTTAAGGCCTGACAGAACGGTATCCATCAGTCTCTGAAATGTTGCTGGAGCTGAGCACAACCCGAAGGGCAAGACTTTAAATTCATAAAGCCCGTCCGGCGTTACAAAAGCAGTCTTTTCTCTATCGCGCTCATCGACCTCAATTTGCCAATATCCACTTTTGAGGTCCATCGACGAGAAGTAGCGTGCATTCCTCAGCCGGTCAAGTGAATCGTCGATGCGCGGTAATGGGTATACGTCTTTTTTTGTCACGCGGTTCAGCTTGCGGTAGTCGACACAAAAGCGCAAGCTGCCGTCTTTCTTTTTAACCAGCACTACCGGCGATGCCCAAGGGCTTTTTGACGGCTGGATGACGTCATCGTCGAGCATTTTCTTCACCTGTTCTTGGATTGCTTCGCGCTCTTTCGGTGCTACGCGGTAAGGGTTTTGTCGAATTGGCCTTGCCGCCTCCTCCGTTATTATCCGGTGCTTCGTCAGTGGTGTTTGATTGACCCTTGAAGTCGATGAGAAGCAATCTTTGAACTGGTGAAGAAGGTCCACTAGACGCTGTCTCTGCGGGGATGATAAATCCGTGCTCACGTCAACAGGTGGTAGGGCTAACGCGGCTTGCGGCTCTTGCTGCTGCACTGCAAAGCACTCGCGGATTTCGGCAATTTCGTCAAAGTAGGCAGCTGTGGTGCCTTCTGTAATGTGTCGTCGCTCGTTGCTGAAATTCGTCAACAGGACCTCTGCTTGTCCGTACACAACACTGACGAGACATCTGGCAATGGCAACACCTCGAGAGAGTAAAAGCGTCGATACTTGTTCAGCGACACCTTCTCCAGTATGCTGCGTGTTGCACGCGACAGAAACAAGGCGGCACGATAATGGTGGTACGGTTACGTCGTGGATGACGCGCAGGGACTTTCGGTGTAGCGCTGCGCTTTGATCCGCTGAGAAGGTCAGTACACCGTCCGGGATGTTGATGACGGCACCGTATTCCCGCAAGAAATCCATCCCTAAGATTGCCTGTTTGCAACACTCAGAAAGAATGACGAAAGTTGCGACGAATGAGGAATCCCCCTATCTTGATTCTTGCGGTGCACTTTCCAGTAGGTGTGAGTAGCTGCCCTCCAGCTCCTCTAATCTGCGGTCCCGTCCATTCCATTTTCACTTTCCGGAGCTTGTCTGCCAGATTCTCACTCATTATCGAGAAGTCCGCACCAGTGTCGACCAGTGCCGTCACGTCGTGACCGTCAATCGTCAATGCAATGTCGGCGGTAACAACCTCGTCTTTCGTCGAATCATTGGAAATTTTCGGGTCTTCATTCGGCAATAATGGGGGATTTTCAGCACTTCGACGAGTCGCAACCTTCCCCCCTGAGGTCGCTGCTTTTAGTTTCCCAGGCGTGGACTGGAAGACCTGCCTCTCGGCATGTCAGTGGTGCTGTGTCTAGTGGATGCAGAATAGCGTCCAGGAGAGGGCGAGCGCGGCCGGAACCCGGTGGATGCAGAATAGCGTCCAGGAGAGGGCGAGCGCGGCCGGAACCCAGGAGAAACGTCCCGGGAGGGCGTCATACTCGTATCGACGTCAGGTGTTTCGTTGAAATGGCGCCGAGGAGTAGTGGACGGAAATCCTTGGTACCCGGCGACGCGATAAGGGCAATACCGAACGATGTGGCCTGCTTCCCCACAATGAAAGCACAGGGGCCTATAATCAGGGGTACGCCAAATGTCGGTTTTGCGAAGCGGTGGTCGCATCGGCGTCGAAGTTTCCCTGCGGTACCAAGGCGCTGTCGGCGGCTGTTGCTGGTGGTACTGCCGCGTTGTCGGCAACGTAGATGGCTGTTGGCGGACAATGTCTGCGTAGCTTGCTCTTGGAACGTTGGTGGTCGGCTCGGGAAGCGAAAGCGCTTGCTGAATCTCCTGGCGAACAACTTCTGCAACTGACGCAATTGCGCAGTCATTCGGCTTGGCAACGAGCTTCTTGATCTCTTCTTGCACGATTTCTCGTATCATTTGGCGCAAAGAAGACTCGTCAGGTGTAGTCACTGTGGTCACGGCTGTCGCGCTGATTGGTGCGTTGTTGGTTAGGCGGTCATACTGGCGGTAGCGTAGCTGCAGTGCGCGTTCGATGGCTATCGCCTCCTTCGAAAATTCGTCGACGCTTGTAGGCGGGTTTCGCACGAGACCAGCAAAGAGCTGCTCCTTAACGCCGCGCATGAGGTGGCTGATCTTTTTGGCTTCGGACATACCGGGATCTGCTCGATGAAATAGCCGCGCCATGTCCTCAACAAACATCGCAACGGATTCATTTGGTTTCTGAATCCGTGACTCGAGGAGTCGCTGTGCAAGCTCTCGTCTTTCGGTGTTTGCGAACGTGTCGAGGAACTTCAGCCGGAACTCGTCCCAAGACGACCATACGCGATTCGTGAACCATGTGCGGGCTCCGTCTTGAAGGGGGAAATATACGTAGCCTAATTTCTGTGCGGCGTTCCACCCGTTAACGTTGGCTGTGCGCTCGAACTCCTCGAGCCAGTCATCCGCGTCCTCATATTGGTTGCCATGGAAGTCCACAGGGATACGAGGGTTCAAAACAGTCACCTGTGTCGTGTTGGGGCTGGTCATGTCAGGGACACTGCTTCCAGGCGTGGTCACCTGTGTCGTGCTGGGGCTGGTCATGTTGGGGCCACTGCTTCCAGGCGCGGTCATGCTTTCTGGCAAAGGTCCGAACTCTGGGCTCAGGCCTAACAGGCGGCGGCTGGTGCGGTGAACAGGTGTATCGACGCGCGGAAGTCTTTCAGGGCTAGATGCGGGGCTGTTGGCAGGCGTCCCGAACATGTACCCAGCACCTCCACCAGTGTCACGACGCAGACACAGCAGAAGTCGAATGCAGGACAGCTCACTTTAATTGAACAAAAACACTGACAAGCTGGTCGGGCGAGAGCCTCGTCTTTCTCTCTGGCTGCTCGTGCTCTTCGTTGTTCTCGTGCTGCATACTGGATGCGGCAATATTAATGAGAACAGACAATGATGCCAAGGAAAGTATAGGGGATGGTTTTAGTAGTAATTGTTATGTGAATGGTCCCTGCCGGTGGCAAGTTGCTATCTTTTCGTCCACTTTTCTTTCTTCCTTTTTACATTAACAATTACTACTAATAACATGCCCTACACTTTCCTTGGCATCCTTGCCGTTTAGTTCTCATTAATATTGTGTCTAACATAGAAAACGAACCCTTAAATTTACACTTTCCTTCATTCACAGAGAGGGTGTCGTTCTGGCACGAACGACACCACAAATGCACGTAGATACCCTATAAAGTGGACGGAGGGATGACCGCCGCTGTAGCTCAGTTGGTTGAGCATGATACGGGTTATCTGAAGGTCGCAGGTTCGGTCCCTTCCGGCGGCCAAGTTATCTTTTCGTCCACTTTTCTTTCTTCCCATTTACGTCACAATTCTACTAATAACACCCCCTATGCTTTCCTCGGCATCATTGTCTGTTAGTTCTCATTGATATTCTGTCTTTTCTTTGTCTTTCGCTCTGTTACTGTCTGCGATCTCAGCTTTACGAATGAACGAATGAACAAATGAATGAATGAATTGAAGAGCTCACTGAAGTAGAACACGGTGGACATCTGCGTCAGGCCGATGATCAAGTCGCGAAAGCCCCCCAAAGATGGCGCCGATGTTCATGAACGTGACGTCGCTGACGCCGACGATGCGCATGCAGCCAATGGCGAACACTCCCAACACGCCGACCATCAGGCCGCCGACAGCAGAGACTATCGCGAAGTGCGAATACGTCCAGCGGTACGCCAGCCGGGCGTAAGGGTACAGGATCTCATCGGGCCCTGCGTCGAGTATAACGCAAGTGCTTTCGATGGTTTAAAATATTACTGAAGGTAATTTTTTTAAGCTAAGATGAATGATGAAAGTACACCCGTAGAATACTCCTCCTCCTAGTTGTACTACTACTACTACTACCACTACTACAACTACTACCACTACTACTACTACTACTATATACTACTACTACTACTACTACTACTACTACTACTACTACTACTACTACTACTACTACTACTACTACAGCGTACAGAACTGGGCGAGTTGGTTGAACTTCATGGTTTAAAATGCAGCGCAAAAAGACGAGACACAAGATGGAGGACACAGGACAAGCGCTGACCTGTGTCCATCTTGTGTATCGTCTTTTTGCGCTGCATTTTAAACCATGAAGTACTACTACTACGACTACTACTACTACTTCTACTACTACTACTACTACTACTACTACTACTACTACTACTATTACAACTACCACCACCACTACTACTACTACCACCACCACCACTACCACCACCACCACCACCACCACTAACTACTACGACCACTACTAACTACTGGACTACTACTGCTACTACCACTAACTACTACTGACTTCTACGACTACTACTAACTACTGGACTACTACTACTATTACTGTACAAGCGCAGAAAAAAATCAAAGGCGAAAGCCGGTGGTCTCACGTTTGGTTCACTGTTAGTTCACACTTCATTCACTTCTAATTCACTTGATTCACTGTTTTTTCTTTCACTTACATTAACTCGCATGTGGTTCACCTTGAACTCGCCTTGATTTCCGTCTTGCTTTCCTTAATTCACCTTTATTCAAAAATTTGATGCGCTTTTTCACGTTTGATTCACCCTGATTTGCATTTTATTCACCTCAACTGTCATTTATCTTTAACTCACCTTAGTTCACGCCTTGTTTTCCTTAATTCACCTTCATTTCACATTCACATTTAATTTTGAATAATTCTCACCTTAGGTGTGCGGGTGTGCGCCACATGCCACTCGTGCTCACGCCGCCGGACGCCGAGTTTTTTACTCATGAGTCTCACAAGGCTTGAGCCTTAATAATCGTTAATGCAGCGGTCTTAAAGGGGCCCTGCAACACTTTTTGAGCATGGCCAGAAAACGCTGCCGACCGGTAGTCGAGGCTCCCGCGAACACGCGAGCCAAATATTATAACGGAGCACGCGGTCTGGAATTCAGAATAAATTCTCAAAGTCAGCTAAAAATTGCTTTCTCTTCTCCCGACAAATGACGCTACATGCTCAAAAATCACTCGTCACAGCTATTGTATCAGCCATTGGCTGATTTGAGCATGGCGCTCTCGGTCGTTACTGGGGCCGCCGCGGGAGGCCGCGACTTGACCACGCGTGCGCGCGCGATCGCACTGAAAAGCGGCGTATTTGAAGAAAAAAGAAAAAGAGAAAAAGTGCTCAAGGTCACGAGGCGCGCGTGACGTATTTTTTTTTTTTCGCCGTGCCATTCCTTCCTGCTTAGCTTCTAGCGCTTTTGTCGGGACGAGAGAAGAGAGAACGCAATTGTAGCATGCGACAAATCTTTGTAACTCCGCGCGTACTGGACGGATTCTAAAAATTTTTGCGGCGGTGAATTCGTGAGGCAATAAGCTCCTTTAGTGAATCCATTCCATGGCTACCTGGAAAAGTGTTGCAGGGCCCCTTTAACTTATAGACCACTGACCGTAATTGATGGCCGCGATGAGCGCCTGCAGCGCGAATAGCAGCTTGAGCGTGCCCCGTATCCTCCGGTGGCCGCCAAGCATCCTGGCCGCTTCGCGGGCATTCTCCTTGCTCACCAGCAACCTCAGCTGGTTCAGGTTGCCCGTCGAGCTCGTCGAAGAGTCCCTGCGAAGGAGGCGACGACGATTATACGTCAGACAGAAGCACAGCTGCGCTTTTCACTGAGGTATCTGTTGACGTCAGACTCGGATGCGCCACTGAAATTCCTTCTCGGAAGGCACAACGTCACATCCGGTCTATCCAGCGCGCACTTGGATGCAGCCAGATGACGATGTTAATTCGTTGGTTAGTTAGTTAATTTGCTACATAGAGTTGAAGTCGTTCGAAAATTATAGTGATTTCTTGAGTCTCCTTGTTTGTATAAATCGGTTTCTGGAAGCTACATATGTCTTGGGTTCCGCGTGTTTTGTGTTAGTTAATTAGTGTTCATTGACGCAAAAGCGACTTGGGCTATGCTGCGCCAAAAGCAAGGTGTTAGATGAGTCAATGGTAAAACAGCAAAACCTGCATCTGTTGCGATAGCCTACATCGTTTAAAAAAATCCGACATATGTATGTATATGTGTGTCGTCCCCTAACATGAAGGTTGGGTGTATGGGTGTATGTGCATTTTACATGCGTCTGTGAGTCAGCCGTGTTTAAATAACTCGACACCCGTGGTGTGGAAGTACGCGTGACGGTGGAGATACGTCGAAGGCGAAAAGGCGCTTAAACCGAACATTCTGATTTTAGGAAATTTTGCGCGAACGTTTAGGTAGATTATTATAGGCCCAACTTGAAAGGCAGGGGCACTGTACCTACATGAGATGGGCTCAGTATAATTTCTCGCAAAAACAAACGCGTGTCGCACACTTCACATAGTAAATGTTGGGGTTTAACTGGTTTAACGTTCCACGATATGATTGTGAGTGACGCCGTAGTGGAAGGCTCCGAAAATTTCGACCCCGTGGGGTTCTTAAAATTACGCCAAATCTTAGCTCACGGGCCTCTAGCATTTCAACTCCATCGAAACGCGACCTGCCTACGCAGCCGGGATTCGATCCCGCGACCTTCGGGTCAGCAGTGAAGCACCATAACCACTAGACCTCTGCGGCGTGTTCTCATGCTGCACAAATGCGTTCATCTCTTGCTGTTCAGAGTGAAGCTGGGCGCAAGTTTTACGTCACACAAAAAGCGAATACACTGGTCGAGAACGGATGGCGTGAAATTATTTGCGTCATAAAACTTGTACCCAGTTCAACTGCGTGCCCCACAAGAATGAAAGTCAACCATAGCCCAACTAACAGTTTTTCTTAACCCTTTAAATCATTTCCGCGCAATTACGTCCGATGATTTGTTCGATGTGCCACTTTCCTCGAGCCACGTCAAAAGTATAATTTTTGTTTCCTCGGAGATAACGCAAAAACAAAATTGTACTACATGAATAGACTGGAATTCATTTTATTTACGCAAGAATAGAGCGTAAATGACCTTAGGATGAATGTACGTACCAGTAATTGCAATTTGAATGAATGAATGAATGAATGAATGAATGAATGAATGAATGAATGAATGAATGAATGAATGAATGAACAGAATCAATGAATGAACAGATTTTATTTCTGAAAGACGTACAGAAAAACGAAGCGAAGCTAAAGGCCATTCGGCCTGACGTGGCTTCGCTACGTGAAAAGTACAGAATAAACGTACAGCAAGCAGGGCTACATCATATAATAATTGTCCAAATGTACGGAGCAGCAAATAATAACCAGAATACAATAGCATGAAAATTTGCAACATAAGCTACATAGACATACAAAATCAAATATCAAATATCGTGGCTCTTACCATAGCATAAGAATAAATACAAAGGACACATAAATGTAAGTTTACATTATATACTCATAGACGCATATGTTCATACACACATCTATACATACATACATACATACATACATACATACATACATACATGTAGTGTTCCCTCAACGTAATTCACTCAAGCATTGAGCTATAGACAGAGACGGGTGTCGTCCGCCATTTATTCTGCCCGTTCCAAAACACCTCTTCTTCCTTGTCTTCGCCCTGATCTTGCCACTTGGACACTCCAGGCACAGACCGCTTCACTCTCCCGGGCTTCATTGTTCACACCTCCTGGTGTAGTATTTAAAGATGTTGCTGATTGACGCGCATTCTGTCTGCCTGGAGGGTCCCTGGTACCAGATGGTCTTCAAGATGCCATGTTGCGAAGCCGTCTTGATAACTTGAAAGGGCCCGTAAAACTTATCACTGGGTCTCCCTATTCCTTTCCGGACTAGAACGTAGTCTCCAGGTTGTATGTCTGGTATGTCGCTGCTGCGTCTGCTGTCGAAGTTCCTCTTCATTCTCTTTTTGTAGGCCTCTTGCTGTTTCGCAGTTTTCTTTCTCTCCGAAAGGACCAGATTTTCAAGAATGCCCAGCTCGCGGTCTGCTGGTAGCACCGGTACAGTCCCTGAAGCTGCAAATAAAGGACTACATCCGAGTCCACTTGTGCACGAACGGTTGTGGTGTCTTACAGCGGCTTCGAGGCAGCATTTCCAACCACCTGGAAAGTTGGGATACATCTTCATGTACTGCTTCACGTCTCTTATAGCACGCTCAGCAAGGCCATTTGCAGCTGGGTGGTAAGGGGAGCAAAACTTGATTGTCATACCTCGATCGTTCGCCCATTCTGAAAGCTTTGTGCTTCGAAAGGCAGGGCCGTTGTCACACACCAATGTCTTCGTATTGCGGAAACATTCTGCATTTAGAAGACTCATGACGCTATTAGCGTCTTCTTTTCCAGCTCTGGCTGTCACCATCCTCGTGCATTGATCGATAGCGAGCAGGAAAGCTTGCGTCTTCCTGACCCCTTCCCCTTTCTTTTTGAGCTCTGCGAAGTCCAAGTGAATAACATCGAATGGGACATTGGAGTGCTCTGTTGTTATCATTATATCCGTGGGTTGCTTGAATTTAACTTTGTTTGTTTGACAATCGTGACATGTGCGGATATAGTTTTTGATGTCTTCTTTCATTCCTGGCCACGCAAATCGTTTCAGAAGTTTGCCATACGTGCGCCAAAAGCCGTCATGTCCGCCTGATTCTGGAGTGTCGTGGTAGAGGTGTAGAATCTTAGCAATCATTGTTGGTGGGACGTGGTACTTTCCATTGATAAATTTCATTTCTTCGGTACCTTCCCAAAGCTTTGAGTGATTGATTTGCATAGGGTTGTCAACTGAGGTTGGTGTCAGAAGCCTGGACAGTGCGTCCGCATCAGTGAGTAGAGGACCTGGACGATGCGAAATGACGAAATCGAACTGTTGCAAGTAGTTTACCCATCTGGCGATGCGGCCTCTTGGTTGTGACATACCGAAAAGGTGAGTCAGTGCTTGGTGATCCGTAAAAAGGGTAAACTTCGCACCTTCTAGGTATGTTCGAAAATACTGCACAGCTTTCAGCACGGCCAATGCTTCCTTTTCTGTTGTTGAGTAGTTAACTTCAGCCGGCTTCAGGGTATAACTGTAATATCCTACTACATAATGTTTTTGATGACTCAAGTCTGATGGCTTCTGGTAGAGGACTGCTCCGGTCGCATAATGTGACGCATCTGTATTTAACACAAACGGCAAGGAGAAGTCTGGTATCCGTAGGATAGGGTCCGACGATATTATTTCCACAAGGTCAGAGTAAGCCCTTTCACAGTGGGAATCCCACTGGAACGGTATACCTTTCTGGGTCAAGCGTGTGAGACATCTCGTTTTAGTAGCATAGTCCTTAATGAAGGACCGAAAGTGTCCGGCCAGTCCCAGGAAAACACGCAATGAATGTGTGTCATAGGGTTTCACTAATTTCGAGATTCTCTCAACGGATTCCAGCTTTGTGCTTTTTGTGGCACCGTCAAAGACTCTTCCCAGGAACACAACCTTTTGTTGGAAGAAAGCGCTTTTCTTAAAATTCACTTTGAGACCTGCAACACTTAGCGCTTTCAAGACGAAGGACAGGTGTTTCCGATGCTCTTCTTTTTGTTTTCGAATAAACTATTATATCATCGATGTAAACGTTGCAAAACGTGCCCAAATACGGCTTCAGGGTTTCGTTCATGATCTTTTGAAACCAGGCTGGGGAATTCTTCCAGCCGAACGGAAGCCGGTTATATTCATATAGGTCAAATGGTGTAATAAACGCA